>JARQOD010005047.1:0-50467 GCA_033576555.1 Oophaga sylvatica
AGCATCAAAACATCCGAAAAAAAAACCGCATTTTGGCCGCCGGATGTGTAAAGCTTTCACATCGGCGCGCGGTAAATCCGGGGGGGCGCCTTTGGGCCCCCGTTGTGAAACCACCTTAAAAACAGCGCCAAAAATTGTAAACGGCCAAAAAATGGGCTCAAGGGGCACCACGGTTTAATTAAAGGATTAAATTTTTTGGGCCCGATATGACACTAAAATTTTAAAAAAAACGGGGCCCCACTTAAAAAACCGTCTCTAACCCCCCAAAGGTTTGGGGGCTCAAATTTTTGGCATCAAAGTGGGAAAAGGGGAATTTTTTTACAGATTTGAATAAAAACAGATTTTTTTAGGGGTTAAAATGCTTTGGGCACGATCCACATGAGTACAGAGATAGTGATCCCTGCACAAACCCAGGCCCTCCGCCTACCCAAAAAGGGTCTGGCTAGAACTGCAAAAAGGGGAAATAATTATTTATAACACCAGCTAATTACATTCAATAAAAATGGCGCTCTTCCCTCAAAACCGCCTGTCCCAGAGGTATGTACAACGTTTGGGGGGTATTGTGAAAGATAGAAAACAAAGGTTTTTACAATTATTTTCCCCTTTACCCTTTTTTAAAAAACCTAAGTATCACCAAAAAAAAGGGACACACGTCAGATTGTAAAAAGGGGGTCTGTGAAAAAAAAAAGGTGGGGAAGGGGAAATCAAAGATTTGGCTACTGTAAAAAAAAACTTGATTAAAAAAAACATCCTGAAATAATAAAACTAACATCTTCACAGTAATAAATAGTAGCGGTGAAACTTTTGGGGGGAATTAAGCAGGGGCCGGTGACTTCACAACTAAACTACGGGGCCAAAAATTTCTGCAAAATTTTTCAAGAAGAAAATTAAATTAAAAAAAAATGGTAAATAGTGCCAGCGGATTTTTTAAACGGGGTGGGGAACCTTTTTTCACCCGGGGGCCTTTGGAAATTTTACCATCAGGGGGGGGGCCAAAAACAAAAATGATCCCTTAAAAATTACCCGGTAAATTTAATCAAACAATTGGGGTAACCCCCCCCTTTATGTGACGCGGAGCGCTTCTCTTGTGCAGCTGTGTGTTAGGGATATGACATGTTGCTTCTCACAGCTTTTTTTCCAGGTTTGGGGGCCGGAGAGGGTTAATTTTTTTGTCATAAAAGTTTTAAAAATCATATACACAATGGAGAACTGTAAGCTGTATAACATCACAAAGACAGGGGACTCTGTATAGCATCACAGGGGAACACTGACTGCGCTAACATCACATGGAAAACGCTGAGACTGCGTAATAGGGACCTAAAACAGCGTAATACATCACAAGGAGCCCCGGGGGCTGCTGTATATACATCACATGGGAGACTCTGGATGCTCACATCATAAAAAAAGAAACTTAAAACTGCGTTATGCATCCAGAGCTCTGGAGTCAAAAAAATTAGGGGGAAGGGCTGGGGGCATGACATCACACAGACGGGGACTATTTCTCATCGAGGAGCGGCGGAATAATATCACAAAAGGGTTTATAAATCACTAGGAAGCACAGACAGCCTGGGGGTATATTCCCTGGGGAAATATCCCAGGGGGGTCACAACATCACGGGGGGGGGAAGCACACTGGGGGGGATAACACAATTCGGGGGTAATGCGCACTGGGGAATATACATATCACTGGGGGCACTACGCCCTGGGGAAATATACAGCAATGGGGGTACAGGATCACCAGGGAGGCACAAGATCACCGGGGGGGGCTAAGACACCGGGGGGGACACAGCCACGGGTGAGCACATGGGGGGTTTTCACAAAGATCACAGGGGGGGCACAAAGACCGGAGGGGGAATAGCTGGAAGGGACAGATCACGGGGGGGGACAGATCACATGGGAGCACAAAAACCGGGGTGCACAAGCGGGGCCACGATTACAGGGCATAAGATGGGGGCAAAAGAAACCAGGGGCACATATTCAGGAAATACACGGTTTTGGGAAGAACTTACGTAAAATCTTTTAGCGAAGAAGGGGAAAGGAACAGTATTTTTTTTTTGATGGGTAGGGGAGCCCCGATCGGGTTTACCTCAGATCAAAAGAGTGTGACTGGGGGGCCCCTCCTCGGCTCCTCCTACTCAGCCCGTCTACCAAAGTTTTAGGAAAAGAGCCAAGACACCACGGGGAACAAACCCCCCTTTGAAAAAGGAAATTTTGAGAAAAAAAACCCCGGGTACAGGTTAGCATCAAAGAAAGCCAAAAACCCAGAGTTCCCGTAAACTCACGGAACCTACACTGGGACTGCGATGCTGGGGAAAGAGCCTTAGGCCTGACCCAGCCCATAATCCTATCAATAAGGGGGGCGCGCATTGAAAACACAACACACTTCTGCCTTGGGAGGGTGCGTGTCTCTTTCCCCTTTCCTTTTTGGGAAAAAGGGTTTTTTAGGTAAGCTTACCAAAACCGGTTTTGCTGAGAGGAAGGAAAGGGGGCCCAGTATTCTTACTGAGGGTCCCCCAAACATTAAAAAAAGGGGGGGAAAAACCAATAAAAGGCAGAAACCCAAAAACCCCTTTAAAACAAAGCGCAACCACGTAAAACAAAAATAACCGAAAATTTTAAAAAAAAGCTGCCTCAGGACCCACGCCGGGCTGCATCACAAGCCTGACGTCCACTTTATAAAACTTTGTAAACGTGTGGACAGAGCGCCAATTGCCCTGGCAGAGTGCACTGCCGAGGCCCTTTATGAAAACCCACGATGGCCCCAGCCTCGTAAATGGCCAAAACTTAATGGGGAAGTCCCCCCCAAGAGGGGGAAGTTCCAAAAAGCTGCCCGGATCCAACGAGCATAAACCTTGGAAAGCCCTTGACCACGCCGACGACCGCGGAACCCAAAAGGGGTCCGTCTTACGAAAACCGATAATAAAAAGATAAAAAACCCAAGGCCCCCCAAATCCAATGTTGTAAAGCTCCTCTTTCAATTCTTCGGTTTGGCAGAATGAGGAACAAATATCCGTTGACGAAATTTGACCCACTTTAGGAAAAAAAAACCCCCAGGGGAAGCACTACCGACCGGAAAAAACCCAAAAAAGGAGGCGAACAAGAAAGAGCTGCCAACTCAAATTCCTCAAGGATGACTGCAACAAGGAAAGCCCCTTTTTAAAAAGTAAAAAAAGGCTAGCGAAACCTTGGCTAAAAGGTTTTTTTTTAAAACCTCCAAACAATTGAGCCGCCAAGGAACACGGGGCCTTCCCGGCGGAAACTTTCAAAAATACCTAAAAAAAAGGAAAGCCTCTTTTTTTGAAAAAAATGGTTCTCCAAAAAAAAAAGGAAAGAGCAAAAAATTTATTTTTAAGTGTTATGCCAAACCTTGCACCCATGCGTAAAAAAACCAAACAGGTTGGGAAAAAAAATTTTCCCGGGTTTTTCCGGGGGACCCCAAACCCCACGAAAAAGGTTCCCAAATTTTGTGGAAATCCTTTTAGCCGGAATCTTGCAGCCGAAGGGTACAATCCCCCGGCTGAAAAACCTACGGGTAAATTTTCGGTCTCAAGAGCCACGCCGTCAAACCGGACTCAACCCCGGAGACAAAGGGCCCTGATAACAAGCCGGTTGAAGGGGAGTGGAAAAGGGGGGCCGCCAAAGCGACATTATTGCGAAACCCCACACCCTTTTGGGCCCCATCTGGAGCTATCAAAAAAGCGGGAAATTTCCCCCTAGTTGCCCCACGCAAAATAGGGAAGAAGGGGAATGGCGGGAAACTAGACACTCGAACTGACCCGACCACTAGGATCCACCCCCACCCCTTCGGATCCTTTTCCCCGGACTAAATGTCGGTAATTGGCATTAAACCCGGGGCCCCAAAAAACCCTTTGGGGGGGTTTTCCCCAGCGAGCACTGTGCAAAACCCCCGTGAAGCCCCTTTTCCCCGGAAACCACCTTTCTGCGACTGAGAAAGTCCGCTAAAACATTCGAACCCCCGGGGAATGTAATCGCCGAAATGGCTGGTACTTGGGGCCCGCCCAATCAGAATTCGGGACCCCTACCATGAGTCGGAACTTTTTTTCCCCCACCTTGGTTTTGATATACGCGACACCTCGCATTGCGTCTGCAAGGTGGCAGACCGCAAAAAGGACCGTCCAATTTGGGGAGGAAAGGAAAAAATCGCCCTAATTTTCCCGGATGTTGACAAGCACAGACTCTTCCTTGACCATACCCCCTAACCCCAGAGATTTTCCAAACACCCCCCCCCCCGTCAGGTGGCATGGTGGTTATACTGACCACTTCAAGGGAAAAATTTTCCCCGGGGGAAAACCCCGGCAACCACCTTCTAGAGAATCCCGCACCGCCGAAAATGGTAACTGCTTTCCAGCGATTGCGATGACCATGACTCAAGATAACCCTTTTTGAAAGCCCGGAGTGGAACGGCAAAAGAATTCCCCGGGGACCCCCCACATCCTAAAGACGAAACATTCCCCGTAAGACATTGCCGTTGAGGATCTCAAATTTGTACATTCGAAGAAGACATGACTGTTTGCTGGTGGTAGGGAAAAAACGACCGAAACGTGTCGAGATGCATTCCCAAAAAGAGGATTGTCCTCGAGGGGGCCAGGAACTTCCCCAATTACCACCCAAACCCAAGTCTTCAGAAACGAAGAGACAAACCCGGCCGTCAACGCCTCCCCTCCGAGAAAGCCATGTCAAAAGACGTCCAGAAAGGGAAATCGTAACCCCCCGTTTTTGAAGGATGCCAGGGGGGGCGCCAGAATTTTTGTAAAACCCCTTGGCGCTGAGGCAACCAACGGCAGGCCCGAAGGGAAAAAATTCGACCTGGGGAAAAACGAAGAAAGCCTGATGAGCCTTTCCGGGGGGAATTGCAAATGGGGGTCGCGAAGTCGATTGACATCAAAAATCTTTTTGTGCGAGCTGCCACAAAGGAACGAAGCGACTCCAACAAATTTCGGGCATAGACATGCCGGTTTAATCGCTTGAGATCCAGAATCGGCAAAATTTGTTTCCTTTTTGGAACTTAAAAAAAAGGTTGGAATAAAAACCTTTCCCTCGTCCTCGACGAACCGGTATCATACACCCTTTTTTACGATTGACCCTTTTCTGAACGACAACAACTGGGCCGACGGAACGCGAGATTGACAAAAAACTTTTTGGGGGGGGGGGAAAAAAAACTCTTGAAATAGCCCCCCCACATATCCCCCTTACCCAGGAATCTGGAACGGAAGCCATCCAAGCTCCTTAAAAGAAGCAGCGACCCCCCCCCCGGAATCCTCGGGGTGGACCCCTGGGTCATCCCTTTGGGGTTTTTGTCAAGTTCCCGCTGTTCTGGCGGAAACTGCCCCCGGGGGCGAGTTTTTAGAGGTTTTTTCCTAAAAGAAGGCGACCCCATCCCCAGAGGGTGCAAGTCGCCTCGGCCCCCCAAAAAACCGCCGACCCCCATAAACACCAGTTAGGAACCGAGGCCATGGCCCTTCGCGTGGAAGTGATCCTTCGCCTTTACCTGGAAATCAGTCGTGAGGTCGGATCCAAAAAATGGCCACCCTTGTAAGGTAGGCCAAAACCCTTGTTTGGAAATGTTTCCCGGCCCCTGTCTGAGCCAAAAAAGCCTTTACGTGACGCTGAAGCGCCTTTGGGGCCCCCCCGAGATGCAACCAACCCGCACAAGATATAAAGGCGCCGTTTCTAACCATTTAAAAAGTTCCCTACTCAGATAACGAGATTCATTTTCAAAACCGTCTTCAGACGTGCCAACCCTTGAGAACTCTAGCACACACAGGACCTAGCACTGTCGAAACCTGACCCCACCCCCTACCTGTTTTTTCCCCCAAAATTTCCCCTTTTTCCCAAAAGGGTCCTGTAAGCCGTTTTTTTCCCTTAAAGGGGGTGAGGGATTTACAAAATGAGACAAAGACACACCCCTTCAGGGGAAAAAAACCCCAATTCCCTTTTTAATCCTAGAGCAAGGAAAAAGTATACAAAGAAATCTTTTCCAAAAAAAAGTTTATCGGGGCATAGACGTTCCTCCTCTATTTCACATTAACCCCCGAGTTGGAATTTTTTTTCCAAGCAGGGGGTCCTGGAACAGCGTGCTGATTTACAGACGATTTTTTTTCCCCCCGGGGAAATGTAGAATCTCTCATGGTTAAATTTAAAAAGCCCCCCTACACTTCGAAAGGGGGAACCCCCCCCGGTCGTCCGCAACTGAACATATTTTCCTCCTTTTTAAGGGGGGACTCTGCCCAATATCAGATACACTGACTCCTCCGTAGAGGCCGAAAAGGCTGCGTCGCTTCCCTGAGAGGAATTAGCAACACAATTGCCCAAAAAAAATCAACAATTTTTTAATCGATCGAGCGATATCATCCAATTTTCCACCGCGTCGACCGCAGGCTAGAGCTTGGAGGTCGGGTATCGATGCCGAAAGGGGGAGGGGCGGATCCGGGGCATCTGAACTCTGTTCAACATTCTCACCTGAGACAGGTCAAAGGAAACCCCAAAAAAAACTACGGTTTTTTTTTTTTTTTTTCAAACCTGGGGTTTTTAACCTCCCCAAGCAGGGTTCCCCCGGCGGTATTCATCACAAATTTAGCTGGTAAAAAATAACCCAAAAAGGGGGTTAATATTGCAAAACTCCCAAAAAATTTAAATATATATTTGTGAGCCCCCCCAATTTTTATTCTCTATGCGACTGAGCTGCGGGGTGCGTCGGGGGCCCGCGGGGGGGGGAATCCGCACTCCCCCCGCTGGCCGTGGTGCTTATGGGGGGGAGCGGCCCCGGGGGCCCGGGGGGCCTGATAAGGCCGCCACAGTGGGGGGGTCCGGGAAACCCAGAGCGCGCGTTTCCCCGCCAAAGCCGGGATAGAAGGCCACGCCCCCCCCAGCCAAATAAGAGCGGAACTCCCCCGCTCCGCCCCTCTCTGTCCGCAGCAAAATTTTTCCGGACAAAAAATCACCCACTATTTTAAACGCGCTGCCAGCCCCGCTGAAGCATACGCATTCAGTATAGCGCTGTCACGCGCGTAAAGATACTGACTTACAGTAGCGCGTCACAGCAGCGTGAAGCATATGACATACTTAGTACCGTCAAGCACGCTGAAGCATACGACAACAAGAAGCGTGTCACAGCGCGTGAAGCAACGACATTACATGTAGTACGCTGTACGCAGCGCAAAGCTACGAATACTTAGTAACGTGTCACAGCAGCCTGAAGAATACTAATTTTAAAAATAGCGCTGCTATTCAGACGAAAGCCCACACAAAATTATTTTAAAATTTTGTGGGGAGTACTCCCCACCAAAAGGGGCCCCCAGGGACCCTCGGGGGGTTTTTGGCGCAGTGCCCATTCCCCCCGGGGGGAAAACGCAGTGCCCCCAGTGTGGTTGCGTTCCCGCCAGAGAAGCCTCCCATCCCCCCGGGCCGGAAGGGGTTCTGCAGGGACTTTGAGAAATACAGATCCGAAAAGGGGGGTTTTGGGGGACAGCAGCGCTGGTCCCCCGAGACCTCAGACAACTAGTGATCCAAGTCCCCTGTCCGAATATTAAAAAAAAAAAAACTCTGAGGAGCTGCATTAGCAGCGACCTCCTCTGGACCCCCAAATTAGACTGGGCTGGTGGGGGGGCCCGAGCTGGGGGGCCAGCCTCATCACTCTTTTTCGGGAACATCCTGATCTGGGGGCCCGCCACCCCCATAAAAAAACTGTGGCTCTCTTTTCCTCGCAGCTGAAAAAAATTTCCCAACATTCAAATTTATTCATATTTGCATTTTTTGTTAGAAGATCTCACTTTTTTAAAAAAAAAAGTGCTCAGCATACTATCAAAAATAAAAAAGCATAATCTTGCTTAAACACCCTGGTTTTGTCATAGGGGGTTTTATAAGGACACAGAAACATGGAAAAAGGACAGAAGATATCTATTTTTTTTTTACTAGCCCGTAGGAAAACTGGGTCAAAAACAATAAATCTGCAATTCAGCCCTTTATCATAATTACATACTTATACTAAAACAGCCAAAATCAGCAGCTTTTAATTGTTTTCTAATTGACTACCCCCTTTTGTAAACGAAAAAACCCCTTAATGAATAAAAAACTGTTGGTCTTGAAACTGTTTACGACCTTCCGTGTGGACAGCCTCATTTCATTTGGGGCTAAAAAAAAAAAAAAATTTTAAAAATTTAAAAAAATTTGGGGAAAAGAAAAAACAAACACTGCAGGATAATTTATCCAATTAAAAAAATTTCCCAAAAAAATAGCTGGGGGAACGAGATCCAAGGGTTAACATACCGGGTGGCAAAAGGGCATAATTGGGGGGGGGGACACGTTTTTTTGGGGTCATAGGGGGCACAGAGATACAAGGGGCCATAGCTGGGGGGCAAGATCACCGCAACGGGGACGAGTGCCAACGAAAAAAAGGAACAGCATCCAATCCAGGAGTAAGAAAAACTTTATTCAGCCACCATAAAATACGACGTTTCGGCCATTTTCAGGCCTTTATCAATATACAAAAAAAAAGGAAAATGGGGGCCTTAAATGGTTGGAGGAGCCCTCCCATCCGGAACGCCCCCAATACAAAAAACATATATACGAATATACAACGAAAAAAATTTAAAACAGGATCAAAGCTCAGATAGTGACATAAGAAAAATCAGCAATTTTAATTGTGTAGTAATTGCCCCTTATTCCCCCTTTAAAAAATATACCATTTAGTCTGCCAACGATGATCTTTACTGCACCTCCCCCTTTTGCTGCCCAAAAAGTACTCATAGCACACGTCCCCCCCAAACCATTTTTCCCGCACTTAGTCAGAGCACTTGCCAATAGCCCCGGATAACAAATCGGGAGGCCACCTAACTCACTCCCCACTGTGTATAAACAAAGGCACAGTTCAGAAGTCATCATACAAACCCAGTGGATCATGTGAACACAGTGTCACAGAACCCCAGTCACATGACCGCAAGCATCATCGAGGTCTAACACATGATAGTCCATCATAACCCTATTCCGGTGAAAACACAAAATAGCGTGCGATCACCCGGCATCTTTCGACACCGAAAAAAGAAGAGCATGCACAAAAAAACTCTTTCATTATTTATATACTCCGAAATGTCATCAGGAAACCTGCAGTTCACAACGTCAGTATTGGCAAATGTAAGAAAGATACCGCACTGCGGACTATTAGAGGGGAAGGGATTAACAAAAGCAAAGCCTAAAGAAAATAATAAATACTACAAAACAAATGATGTCATCAGGAACCATAAGTCACCATTGCTCCGATCACCCCAGATAATAATCTCGAAAACAACAAACATAAGTAAAATAAATAAAAAACAAACACAAATATAGATGCAAAAAAATCCCTAGCACAAATATGCAAATTATTTTTCGATTTTTCACCCCTTTGGTTGCAAGTTCCAAGAGGAGATCCACCGGAGTTTTTTCTGTTTCAGCAATTAATCCTGCGCCACCTTCCAAGGGGTGGAACCCCGTCAATAACTCTAAATCCACTGACTAACCAAGTGCCCCACATTCTCAAAGTGCTAGATACCGGCAGCTATCTCTTCGTCCTGAAGTTCTTTTGTGTTTACTTATCCACCTTACCTCCATCGTTGTCTCGCCTATAACAGGTCCACACGGACACCGAGCATTAGATTACAAAGCTAGATTTTCAAGGTAGTTCCTGGTTTCGAAAGCGTTGCCCCTGGGGAGTGGCAAAACTGTCACCCTTATATTTTGCCACAGCATGCACAATTCAAAAGGAAAATTTCCATTTTTTGGAGGGCCCAGGTTAACTGTCGGATTTTTGGAGGATCCAATGTCGGATTGCCAACTTTCTTCAAAACGCCCCGCCTATAAGAGGAATGGCTTGGCGCAAATCAACTAACCCGGTAAACCTTATGTAATAGACCCAAAGCTTGTTTCAAGATATTCCTAATTACTAACGGGGCAATAGGTAGAAACAAAAGGGACTCTTTCGGGGAAATTTAATACGTTTGTTTCTCACATTTCCAATGTTGTCTTCAAGGCTTTCTCCTTGAATTTCTAAGATCCTCTCAGGTACCCCCTTTGAGAACTTCTCCACATTGTCAAGTCTCCTATCCAATACAGTCCGCCTTTACATCCTACGTACTCTACATCTACTCCAAGGCAGAGACTTATCATTTTTCTTGGATGATTACTATCAAAAACCAGGAGACTATTCCTGTCTGTGCCTTTATAAACAAATCAGTGCAAAACAATAACGTGTTTATACACTAAAGATCCAGAAATTGAAATCTTCAAAAGAGGGGTCATTGTAAACTTCAGTCTGGAATATAGTAAATATATGGAAAGATACCAGATCATTCATGTTCCCCCCCCAAACACAAAGATATATCAAGTAGCGCCAAGGCTTGACAGGCGCCAGGGAGGAATTTTAACCCCTGCTGGTCCTCGAATACCGCCATGTGATGTTTGCTAAGTGGGCGCACATTGGACCCCATGTATTTTTCCATAGTCATTAACAGATATTTCCGGCTGAAGTTTTTCAATGACACACTCTTTTGACCAGATTCAATTCTGGATACTTTAGTGATAAACACAGTGGATTTTATGCACTGATTTGTTTAAAAAGGACCAGACAGGAAAGTCTCCTGGTTTTTGATAGTAATCATCCAAGAAAATGATAGATCTCTGCCTTGGAGTCAGATCGAGAGTCGTAGGATAGTAAGGGGCGAGATGTATTGGATAGGGGACTTGATCAGATGTGTGAGAAGTCATCAAAGGGGGTATCCTGAGAAGGATCTTAGAAAATTCAAGGAGAAAACCTTGAAGACAAATTGGAAGATGTGAAAACAAAGTATTAAGATTTCCCCGAAAAGAGCCCTTTTGTTTTACCTATTGCCCTGTTAGTGGTAAAATAGGGAAATTTGAACAGCATGGGGTCTATTACAAGAGGTTTACGGTTTTATTGAATTTACGCCAAGCTTACTTTCCCTTTTAGGCGAGGGCGTAATTTGAAAGTAAGTTGGCAAATCCGACATTGGACCCCAAAATTTCCAGACAGTTAACCTTGGGCCCTCCAAAAAAATGGAAATTTTCCATTTTGAATTGTGCATGCTGTGGCAATATGTCAAGGGCGACAGTTTGCCACCACGCACGGTCAACGCTTTCGAATCCGGAACGGATCTTTTACTCTAGCTTGTAATCTATATGCTTGTGTCCGTGTGGGACTCATGTATATGGCGAGACAACGATGGAAGTTAAGGCTAGGTAATAAAAACAAAAGTACTATCAGGCGAAGATATGGAACTGCCGGTATTAAGCACTTTGAGAATGTGGACACTTGGTTGTCACTGAGATTTAGAGTTATTGACGGGGTTCCACCCCTTTTGGAGAGGGGGGGACAGGACTAAGTTGCTGAAACAGAAAGAACTCCGGGGATCTCCGTCTTGGAGAATTGCAACCAAAGGGGTTAACACGAATATAATTTCTATTTGTGCTAGGTTATTTTATGCATCTATATTTTGTTTGTTTTTAGATATAATTTTACTTATGTTTGTTGTTTTTCGTAGGTTTTAACTGGAGTGATCGGAGAAAAGGGGACTTAATGGTTCCTGATGACTCATTTGTTTTGTAGTATTATATATATTTTTTAGGCGTTTGCTATTTGTTAATTTCCCCACTCTTTAGATCCGCTGTGCGGTATCTTGCTTACATTATGCAATACTGACGGTCATGTGATCTGCAGGTTTCCTGATGACATTTCTGAGTAGTATAAATAATGATAGAGTTTATTGTGCATGCGTCTTCTTTTTTCAGGTGTCGGATGATGCCGGTGATCGCCGCTATTTTAGTGTTTTCAGCCTGGAATAGATGCTTATGATGGCTATCATGTGATTAGACCTCGGATGATGCTTGCGGTCATGTGATGGGTTTCTGATGACGCTGGTGTTCACATGTTCCACTGGCGTTTGCTATGATGACTTCTGACATGTGCTTTGTTTATCACACAGTGGGGAGTGTGTTAGGTGTGCCCTCCCGATTTGTTATCCTGTGGGCTATTGGATAAGTGCTCTGACTAAGCGCTGCTGAACTGACACTGATTGGATATGGAGGACGCTGCTGCTAGTGAGTACATGATTGGTGCAGCACCAGAATGGAGGTCCAGTAACAGATCATCGATTGGCAGACTAATGGTGATATTGTTTTTATGGAGTAATCTATGGCATATTACATGCACAATTATAACATTGCTGTATTTTTTCTATGATGCACTATCCTGAGCTTTGATCACTGTTTTAAATTGATTATCGTTGTATATTCTGTATATATGTCTATTTGTATTATGGGCGGTTCCTGGATGGTGATTGGCTCCTCCACACCATTAAGGACACCATTTTGCCTGTTTTTGTATACTTGATAAAGGCCTGAAAATGGCCGAAAACGTCGTATTTTATGGTGGCTGAATAAAGACTTGCTATACTTCACCTGGATTGGATGCTGTTCCTATTTTTTCGTTGGACTGTTGTTCATTTGGTCCTTGAACGCCTGAACGTGCATCCGTGCTAACTCCCGAGTGCTGTCAGCTGCTTGAATACTTGTGGATTGTGGATCCTGGCAGACGTGCACCGGTATGGAGACTTTGATACTTGAACCAGAGGTGGGTGAATGGACAATGCCGCTATATTTTCATACACAGATGAAGATGCCAAAGAATCCTAGCCAGAAACAGATAGATAGTCTTTTTGAATAAACCTACCATAGAGATGTTGAATAAGAGATATGAAAATGAGAGGAGAAAATATATCTCACACGAGTTGCATGCCATGACTCTGTGCGAGTATCACAGAGTTCACAGGATACCTCGTGGACTAAGGCCCAATCTGCGGCCCACACTACTGGCAGATATATGCAATTTTGTAAAAATTTGAATCGATCACTAATAAGTATTCATTTGATCTAATGCTCTTGAATATCGAGTTTCTCCACACAGAAATGGTATTGGTGAAGATATAAAATCGATGATTTGGAGAAACAATTGACTATGCAGTTGCAGCAAAAGAATGGGGACACGTTCAAGAAAACTTGGATGAGAAATTACTGAAATTTCGTGGAGACATTGAGAAAACGAAAAAACGAAATGGTTTCGTGATGCTGAAGATTACAGGACTGGACACGTTTTTTCTTGGCAGGGTGGAGCCGCAGAACTATCTATAGGAAACCAGATTCCTTTGCACAAACCCGCAGAAGAAGGAGACAGCAAACAAGGGAACAGAAGAGATTGGTTTTACCACGCAGAGTCTGATTCCACTGATGATTCCAATTTGTGTGTACCTTCTTCTTCTCATTTTTTAGGGAAAGGAAAAATGGACAATGTGGAAAAGGAGGCCAAGGAGAGGTGGTAAGAAACACCGGCGACAGAGAAGTGGACAATCAGATGCCGTGCACCTCCCGCAATCTGTCCATGAGAACCCGGAACGAGGGGAAGAAGAGAGCCACATAGAACTGAAGAACTTAGTGTAAATATTTCATCTTGCACACTTACTGATGTGGACTATAATGTATTATCCAAGGACTGTCGTTTTGCCCTACCAATTATCCAGATTGGTTTTTAAAATTGAATGTGACCTTTTTTGCCTTTTTTTTGAAGGCTAAGATTAGCAGTATATTTCAATGAGAGTGATGACACACCAATTGCTGCAATTTGTGATGCCCCTAGGGGTTTTGCTTTACATGATTTTGGTCTTTATAACAAAAGTAACTTTCAACCTCCTGTTAAAAATAATTTTGTGGAATCATATATCAATTGGTTGAAAGGGACATGGCTAGATTGAAACGCGAGGGGGTAGGTCCATTCAAAAGAGGGAATTTAACACACAGTGAGAGACAGGTGTTGGATAGGCTCTCAGGTAACAAAGCTATCACCATCAGGCAGCCGACAAAGGCGGGGGCCCTGGTGGTGATGGATACCCATAAATATAGGGCTGAGATTTGTGGTCAATTGTTGGACACGGGAGTTTATGCTAAGTTGTCTAAAGATCCCACACCTTGTTTTCAAAGTGAATTGAGAATACTGATCAATGAGGCATTATCTAATGGTTTGATAGACCAAAAACTCTCTGATTTTCTTTTGGTGGAGTTTCCAGTGACACTATTCTGTATATCCTGCCCAAAATCCATAAAAATCTGATGGTCCCCTGGACGCCCAATTGTGTCTGGGCGGGGCTCTCTATGTGGTAAGGTATCCATTTTTTCTAGACAAAGTGTTTACGTCATTTTGCTATTGAGGCCAAATCTTATATCATGGATACTAACCATTTTCTGAGTAAGATTGAGGGTCTAGAAATCACAGAGGATACTATTCTCGTTTCGTTTGATGTTGTATCACTGTACACCTCCATTAAACATGAACGTGGTTTGGAGGCTGTTGGTGTGGCGCTGGCGGGCTCTGACATGGCCCCAGGTGGTACACAGCTGGTCCTGGCACTGTTGGAGTTTGTCCTCAAGAAGAATTTTCTTCTTTTTGGGGATGAATTTTTCCTGCAGTTGCGTGGTACCGCCATGGGGTCCAATGTGGCGCCCACTTATGCAAACCTCTACATGGCGGTATTCGAGGACCAGCATGTGTACAATTCCATCCACTGGCGCCATGTCAGAGCCTGGTGGCGCTACATTGATGATATCTTTTGTGTTTGGGGGGGGAACATGAATGATCTGGTATCTTTCCATAGTCATCTTAACATGATATTTCCCGAGCTGAAGTTTACAATGACACACTCTTTTGACCAGATTCAATTTCTGGATACTTTAGTGTATAAACACAGTGGATTGTTATGCACTGATTTGTTTATAAAGGACACAGACAGGAATAGTCTCCTGGTTTTTGATAGTAATCATCCAAGAAAAATGATGGGTCTCTGCCTTGGAGTCAGATGCTGAGAGTACGTAGGATAGTAAAGGACGAGACTGTATTGGATAGGAGACTTGATCAGATGTGTGAGAAGTTCATCAGAAGGGGTATCCTGAGAAGGATCTTAGAAAATTCAAGGAGAAAGCCTTGAAGACAACATTGGAAGATGTGAGAAACAAACGTATTAAGATTTCCCGAAAAGAGTCCCTTTTGTTTCTACCTATTGCCCTGTTAGTGGTAAAATAGGGAATATCTTGAACAAGCATTGGGGTCTATTACATAGAGGTTTACCGGATGTAGTTGAATTTGCGCACAAGCCATTACTCTCTTATAGGCGAGGGCGTAATTTGAAAGATAAGTTGGTCAAATCCGACATTGGATCCTCCAAAATATCCAGACAGTTAACCTTGGGCCCTCCAAAAAATGGAAATTTTCCATGTTTGAATTGTGCATGCTGTGGCAATATGATCAAGGGCGACAGTTTTGGCCACTCACGCACGGGTCAACGCTTTCGAATCCAGGAACGGTACTCTTGTACATCTAGCTTTGTAATCTATATGCTCGTGTGTCCGTGTGGACTCATGTATATAGGCGAGACAACGATGGAGGTTAAGGCTAGGATAAGTAAACACAAAAGTACTATCAGGACGAAGATGATGGAACTGCCGGTATCTAAGCACTTTGTAGAATGTGGACACTTGGTTAGTCACATGATCCACTGGGCGTTTGCTATGATGACTTCTGAACATGTGCCTTTGTTTATCACACAGTGGGGAGTGAGTTAGGTGTGCCTCCCGATTTGTTATCCTGTGGGCTATTGGACAAGTGCTCTGACTAAGCGCTGCTGAACTGACACTGATTGGATATGGAGGACGCTGCTGCTAGTGAGTACATGATTGGTGCAGCACCAGAATGGGAGTGTGCAGTAACAGATCATCGATTGGCAGACTAAATGGTGATATTGTTTATATGGGGTAATCTACGGCATATTACATGCACAATTTATAACATTGCTGTATTTTTCTATGATGTCACTATCCTGAGCTTTGATCACTGTTTTAAATTGATTATCGTTGTATATTCTGTATATATGTCTATTTGTATTATGGGCGGTTCCTGGATGGTGATTGGCTCCTCCACACCATTTAAGGACACCATTTTGCCTGTTTTTTGTATACTTGATAAAGGCCTGAAATGGCCGAAACGTCGTATTTTATGGTGGCTGAATAAAGACTTGCTATACTTCACCTGGATTGGATGCTGTTCCTATTTTTTCGTTGGACTGTTGTTCATTTGGATCCTTGAACGCCTGAAGTGCATCCGTGCTAACTCCCGAGTGCTGTCAGCTGCTTGAATACTTAGGCACAGAGATGCCGACACAGAGACCTCTCTGGCAGCTTCAGCTCCTCTACCGGGACAGTAGCGACTAGAATGGAGTTGATTATTTTAGGTAACGAGGTCACCGGAAGGGGCGGGACCTCGATCCGTCTAGATAGGAGTGGCTAAAATGAGGATCACAAAAAATCAACTTCGATCTAGACACAACCATACAGGTTGCCACCTGAGAATTGCGGACTCCGGGGACCAGCTCGCGTTCCCCACTGATGTCTTAAAGGGAACCTGTCAGCAGGATTGTGCACAGTAACCTACAGACACTGTCAGGTCGCTGCTGTTATACTGATTACAATGATACCTGGTGCTGAAATCTGTCTTGTGGTTGTTTAACTGAAATCTACAAATACAGATTAATGAGATTCTCGTGCTCTGGGGCGGGGGCTGTGGGCGGGGCTTTATGTGGTGCTCTGATTACATATTCATCTGTATTGGCTTATGACGGTCGCTGACCCCTTACTGACCTGCCCCCCATTTTTACATAATGCATAGAATAGCATTGATATTATTGTTGATAATTCCTATAATATTGTGGCTATTGTGAGGCTTAGAAAAAAAATTACATCCAACACAATCTCCTGCAGGCGTGAATAATGTATATTACAGCCATCAGCCAGGCACAGCTCAGAGATATATCATGGCACAGGGGTGATGTGTTTTATGTAGATTATCACAATCCTCCTTGAAGTTAGTTGGTTTTAATACAAATTGAAAAGTCAGGATAAAGGGAAACTCTGCTGTTATTGTACAGAAATTCACACTTGGCCTCACTGCACATTTAATGTTGTCGATCATAAAAGGGAAGTTTGGCCAGAAAGACTGGACCTGGTCTTGTAGGGACCATATGAGAACATTCAGCAGCACAGAAGGGAGAGAAGATTCATCCGATAAGATCTCAGGGATCTAGGAAGCCAACAGCATCATCACCCTCCGCTTTCTCTTACAGGCCCATCATATTTTCCTTCAAGTGATTTCTATCTTGTCAGCATATTCTATGTGGCGCCCCTGAGGGTCCAATCGCCACAGAGGTACTGCATCTCAGTCAGAGATGTGGTATTTCACCTTTCAGGTAAGGTGGAGACACTACACCTGGCTCTGGCAACACTGCATCCATCACACACACTAGCTGAGATCAACTAGCATGACTGCGGCTAGGAAAGGGTGTCAGATGGTGGGTGGAGCTTTGGGTCAGAGCAGGAGTTAGAGGGAAGTTAGAGGACAGATGCACATAGGCAGCTCTCCCATAGGGGAGAGGGTAAAGAGATAAAACCGTGCAGCAGGCTCCATGTCCTGAGGAGCTGCTCACAGAGAGAAAAGACAGAAAGAAGGTTCCCTGTAGAGGAGAGGGATTTCTCAGAGACACGGCTGAGCGGAAGGCTACCCGTGGGGCTCGTTCCAGGACTGACGGACGTCAGCTGGGAGAATCCAGGTCGTAGAAGGGACTCTGCCCCTAGCTTATTGGAGAACTTTAAGACTCAGCTAGAAAGCCGACAGCTGTGACAACTTTAGGGGTCACAACCACAAGCATCTTCTCCGGGAAGGGAAGCTATATAGGATCAAGGAAACGCCTGGGTCACGTAGTCTTACAGGATCCGTAGCTACCAGACTGGGACACTACTTTGTGAGGTGTTGGGAAGGAAGAAGGAGTTGGAATCAGCACAGTGAGACGGCCAGAGAAGGCATATACTGACAGGAAGCTTTGGACTGGTGTTCTCCATCTCCAGTTGGCTGGACTCCATACCTGGAGGACGTGACACCAAGCGGGCACCTATACTGCATGCAGCTGAACTGTGAGTAAAGCCTTGAAAACTGCATCTGACTGTCTCCTCAAGTTCTTCATGCAGCACGCACTCCACTCTGCTACATCGCCCAGCACAATTACTCTCTCTACAACATCTCTCTACCCTGAGACAACAAGATCTGCCTCTAGAGAGCTATACCAACTCTGCTGCATCACACCATCAGTCTCAGGGGATCTGCACCGCAGCGCTGGTCACCTCTGACCAAAAACCACAGGTGGTCTCATGAACACTTTACTACAAACTCTATCATCCCCTGTAAATATTCCCCTTTTATTGGACGCCCAGGGCCACGGTCCGGGTCACTGCTGCCGTGACACATCCCTTTAAGACACCGGCCCAGTACCGAGTATCCCACTGCCCTGAAGGGCGATCCAACTACGTGCACTGTCATTTGGTGTCAAGATCCCGTCTGGGTTGGAGCCGATGTTACTGCAAACACTAGGGGAAGCAGAGGCAGGTAGCGTAGTCAGGTGGCAGCCGGAGGTCGGTACACAGGAAAGCAGTGTTTGTAGCAATGGATCAGGCGGAGAGCGTAGTCAGAAGGCAGGCCGAGGTCGGTTCACAGGAGAGCAGTGTTTGTAGCAATGGATCAGGCGGAGAGCGTAGTCAGAAGGCAGGCCGAGGTCGGTTCACAGGAGAGCAGTGTTAGTAGCAATGGATCAGGCGGAGAGCGTAGTCAGAAGGCAGGCCGAGGTCGGTTCACAGGAGAGCAGTGTTTGTAGCAATGGATCAGCAGGAAACGCTTGACTAAAGGCTTGGAGCTCAATAATCTCGCAATGACACACCCACAGGGCCAGGTTTATATAGGGTGTGTAATTGGCAATCAGAGGCCCAATCAAGAGAGCACTAGGTGTAGCCAATCAGGAAGAACAGTCAATGGTATCTGGGTTCAGCAAGGAACTTTGCAGCCAGCAGAATAGCTCAGATGGTAGAGCTGCTGGCCAGTGGACAAGAGTACTGGGTTCGACTCCTGACAGTACTCCCCTCCTTCCAGGATGGCCTCTGGACATCTCAGGAGCTGGCTTATCCGGGTACCTCTGATGAAAGGCTCTTGTTAGTCTAGGAGCATGGACGTTGTCCCTTGGTTCCCATGAATTTTCCTCTGGTCCGTAACCCTTCCACTGCACCAGATACTGCAGTTTACCTCTGAATTTTCGGGAGTCCAGAATCTTATCCACAATGTATTCTTCTTCACCACGGATACTTTCTGGTGGAGGAGGTGGCTGAATTCTTCCTGGAAACGGGTTTTCACAGAAGGGTTTGAGCAAGGATATGTGAAACACTGGATGAATCTTTAGATTGTTGGGAAGTTTTAAACGAAAAGCAACCTGGTTAATTTTTGCAGAAATTTGAAAAGGTCCAATGAATTTCTGACCCAATTTGGAGGATGGCACATGTGTCTTAAGGTTTTTAGTGGACAGCCAAACTTTGTCTCCAACCTGAAGAGCAGGGGGCACTCTCCGATGTTTATCTGCTGCTTCCTTATATACTTCCTGGGTCTTGAGTAATATCTCTGATAATTCCTTCTGGGATTCCTGTAATTTTGCAAGCCTGTCATTTACAGCAGGAATGGGAGTGTTCACTGGCAGATTAGGGATAAATACTGGATGTACTCCATAATTAGCAAAAAATGGGGTTTGAGATGTAGTGCTATGTATGGAGTTGTTGTAGGCAAACTCTGCTGTTGGTAAATAATCCACCCAGTCATCCTGAAGATAGGAAATGAAGCAACGGAGGTATTGCTCCAAAGTCTGGTTCGTTCTCTCCGTCTGGCCATTGGACTGAGGATGGAAAGCGGTAGAAAGATTCACCGTAACTCCCAAGGCTGTACAGAAACCCTTCCAAAATTTTGACGTAAACTGAACGCCTCTGTCAGACACCACGCTGTCAGGAATTCCATGTAACCTGAATACCTCTTTGATTATCAGTTCTGCAGTTTTTTCAGCAGTAGGAATTCCTTCAGTTGGAATAAAGTGGGCCATTTTTGTGAGTCGGTCCACTATGACAAGGATGACGGTCATCTGTTTGGAAGGGGGTAGTTCCACAATAAAATCCATGGAAATAGATCCCCAAGGCCTGGATGGAACTGGAAGTGGTTGCAAGAGTCCTAGAGGAGACGATCGTGGGGTCTTGTTTCGTGCGCATGTTAAACAGGTTGAAACATATTTCCTCACGTCCTTCCTACAATTAGGCCACCAAAAGAAACGAAGTAGTAAGTCTTGTGTTTTTGCAACTCCAGGATGTCTTGCCAGTTTAGAATCATGGACACTTTTGAGGACTTCAAGGCGAGAAGATTCAGGTACATATATTTTGTGTTTCTGCATCCAAAACCCCTCTTTGAATGAAAGATCGACGTCTTCCGAAGGATCGTTAAGGAAAGAGTCCTCTTGATATCCATCTTTAATTCTATTACATAGTCCTCTAGAGTGCAATATTCCCAAAAATTTTTAGAGCCTAGAATTGTATCGTCATTACTAGACCTCTCCTGAGGTTCCGAACACATCCTGGACAGGGCGTCAGCCTTGCCATTTCTTGAACCAGGCCGGTAAGAAATTATAAAATTGAATCTTGAGAAAAATAAGGCCCATCGTGCTTGTCTTGCAGACAATCTTTTTGCTGTACGGAGGAATTCAAGATTCTTGTGGTCCGTGAGGACAGTCACAGGGTGATTGGCACCTTCCAACAGATGTCTCCATTCGGAAAAGGCAACTTTAATGGCTAACAGTTCTTTATTACCGATGTCGTAGTTCTTTTCTGCAGATGACATGGTGTGGGAAAGAAACGCACATGGGTGAAGTTGCATTTGTCCCCAACTCGCTGAGACAGAATGGCTCCCACTGCAGAGTCCGAGGCGTCCACTTCGACAGTAAATGGCAATTCAGGATTTGGGTGTACCAACAATGGAGCAGACGTAAAAAGAGTTTTAATTTGTCAAAAGCCTCCTGTGCCTCCGAAGACCAGAAAAATGCTTTGTCTTTTTTGTTAGTGTAGTCATTGGTAGTATGATCCGTGAAAAGTTCTTTATAAATTTTCGGTAAAAATTTGCAAATCCTATGAAACGCTGGACGTCTTTTAAATTTCTTGGAACAGGCCAGTCCACTACAGCATTGATTTTGCCGGGATCCATGCTCAGACCTTCTGGGGAGATGATATATCCCAGAAATTGGATACTGGTTTGTTCAAACTCACATTTTTCAAGTTTAATGTAAAGATTGTTCTCCTGTAGTCGTTCCAAGACTAACTGGACGTGCCTGCGATGCTCTTCCAAGGTGTCTGAAAATATAAGATGTCATCGAGAAGCCACAACGAATTGGTCCAAGAAATCTCGAAATACATCATTAATAAAATGTTGAAAGGTGGCTGGGGCATTGCTAAGACCAAAGGTCATAACCAGAGATTCAAAATGTCCATATCTCGTTCTGAAGGCGGTCTTCCACTCATCTCCTGGGCGAATCCGTATGAGGTTGTAAGCCCCTCTAAGATCCAGCTTCGTAAAGATTTTCGCAGAACGGAGTCTCTCAAATAGTTCAGGAATCAAGGGTAGCGGGTAGCGATTCTTGACAGTGATATTATTCATCTTTCTGTAGTCAATACATGGCCGCAGAGTGGAGTCTTTCTTTTCAACAAAGAACCGGGGTGCCCCAGCTGGAGATGTGGAAGGTCGAATAAAGCCTTTCTCTAAATTTTCATCCAGGAACTTTCTTAATACCTTCAATTCAGGTTCGGAAAGATTGTAAATCCGTCCAAATGGAATGGTTGCTCCTGGCAGCAATTCAATGGGACAGTCATAAGGACGGTGAGGAGGTAATTGATCTGCTTTCTTCTTACTGCAGACATCAGAGAACTGCTGATATTGAGGTGGTAGTTTCTCTTCCTTCTCATGCGAAATCTCAGAGATTTGGACTTGTTGGAGAACAGGGGGTTCCTTATGACAATTATTCTTACAGTAGTCAGATGGAAAGGTGATGGTCCTTGATGCCCAGTTGATAGAACGGGTTATGGACTGAAAACCAGGGGATCCCTAGAATAACCGGAAATTTCGGAGATGAAATAAGGTGGAAACTGACAGCTTCATGATGATCCGGTTCGATACAAATCTCCAGTTCGATTGTCTCATGCGTGACAGGTCCAGGAGACAAGGGTGATCCATCAACAGTTTCCATTTCAATTGGTGTGGATTTGGTCCTACTGGAAATATTATTATCACGTGTAAATTTTAAGTCCATAAAATTTCCTCCTGCTCCCGAATCCAACAGGGCAGAGCATTGTATTTTTTGGGTGCCCATTACAACCTGAATGGGGATTACAAAATGAGATGATGTAGTATGTATTTTGTCTATTTCTGGCGTTACTGATGAGATAGTCTGCAAGATGGAATCCGACGGCTGAGAAAGGTCCATATTGCTGGCAGACCTGTTGTTGGTAAAGGCTATAGTCCTTTTGTTAGGACAGTTGATGGCATAGTGTCCAGGGTCCCCACAATAGAGGCAGAGATGTTCTGCACGTCGCCTCTCCTTCTCCTGTGCAGAGAGTGGTCTTCGGATGACGTCGATCTGCATCGGTTCAGACACGCCTTGCGTCTTTTCTTGGTCGTCCGATGCTGAAAATGAGAAGCCAGGGCTATTCCCAAGTGCTCGCAGTCTCTCCTTTCTCCTTTCAGTAAGTCTCTGGTCAATCCGGATACATAGTTGAATAAAGTCCTCCAACTGATCAGGGGTCTCAACCCTGGCAAGCTCGTCTTTCACTGGTTCTGATAACCCTCGTCGAAATTGACTTCTCTGGGCCGCTGGATTCCAGGTGGTGTCGGCCACCCAGCGACGGAACTCCGATGTATATTCCGCAACAGAGCGACGTCCTTGGCGCAAATTATGTAATTTGGTTTCTGCTGTGGCACAGCGGTTTGGGTCATCAAAAACTTGATTCATAGCTGCGATGAAAGCTTCCAGGTCATTAAGGAGGGCATAGTCCTTTTCTACATAAGGTGAAGCCCAAGCAAGAGCTTCATCCGTCAGGAGATTTATCATGAAAAAAACTTTCTTCCTCTCACTGGTAAAGGGAGCAGGTTGCATCTGGAAGTATATGCGGCATTGATTGAGGAATCCTCGGTACTGCTTGCGATCCCCACTGAACTTTGCAGGCAGCGGCAGCCGCGCGTTTGATTCGGACCCTGAATTGCGCACATCCAGAAGTTGTTTTTGTAGCTCAATTACTTCCTGTTGTATCGCCGTGAAATCAGTTTGTAATTTGGCATATTTTCCTTGAGAGTCAGTACAAAAACTTTGAAGCTCCGTAACTTGCCGCCTCAGGGTGTTCACAGCGGACTCCATTTTGGCGCGAGATTATTCTGTCAAGATCCCGTCTGGGTTGGAGCCGATGTTACTGCAAACACTAGGGGAAGCAGAGGCAGGTAGCGTAGTCAGGTGGCAGCCGGAGGTCGGTACACAGGAAAGCAGTGTTTGTAGCAATGGATCAGGCGGAGAGCGTAGTCAGAAGGCAGGCCGAGGTCGGTTCACAGGAGAGCAGTGTTTGTAGCAATGGATCAGGCGGAGAGCGTAGTCAGAAGGCAGGCCGAGGTCGGTTCACAGGAGAGCAGTGTTAGTAGCAATGGATCAGGCGGAGAGCGTAGTCAGAAGGCAGGCGAGGTCGGTTCACAGGAGAGAAGTTTGTAGCAATGGATCAGCAGGAAACGCTTGACTAAAGGCTTGGAGCTCAATAATCTCGCAATGACACACCCACAGGGCCAGGTTTATATAGGGTGTGTAATTGGCAATCAGAGGCCCAATCAAGAGAGCACTAGGTGTAGCCAATCAGGAAGAACAGTCAATGGTATCTGGGTTCAGCAAGGAACTTTGCAGCCAGCAGAATAGCTCAGATGGTAGAGCTGCTGGCCAGTGGACAAGAGGTACTGGGTTCGACTCCTGACATTTGGCTTTATAGTTTACAGATCTGGGCAGGTAACGGTCAGAATCTTCTAATCCCAGGGGGTAGGTGGATCCTCCAGGGTGTAAGTTCTATACAAAAGGGCTTTCAACGCCCAAAGTCATTTGAACAGTTTTGGGTGGAGGAGAATGTTGTGGTCTAGAGGTAAAATGGTGATCATGATAATACGGCCGGACTACACCACCGATAAAGCAGCCACAGCCGGTGACTGAGAAGAATCTGTGACTTCTCTGCATTTAGTGGTTACTACTCACCTGGGTAGTCATATGTGGGAATCTCCTTAACACCGCTAATCACCCCTCACATATGTCTCTGTAGTATTAATATGGGTCAGATCTTCACCCTGAAACAAATATTGTAAAAGTCACCGACAGATGGAGCAGTCCCATCTATGATCAGCTCTAATCCTGTCATCTCCACCGTTCTCATTACACAAGTATAAAACATATAATACTGGAGGATAAAACAAGACTGAGCACAAGACCTTCACAGCCGTCTACACATCATAGGGGAGATCTCCTGACACCTTCTCTCCATCTACCTGATGATCCTGAGGAGCATTGGGATCTTCTTGGTTACAGTCTTGTGGAAGAAGAGGACGGGGACATCTCTCTGGTGTTGTCCTCTTACTGGATAGATCTGGAGGAAACACATACAGGGAGTGAATTCATTCTTTACATACAGATAATTATAGGCCGTGTGTATTTAGTCCTGTCTATTACCTGGTGATGTGAGGGGCTGGGGAACCTCCATTATGACGTTCTTGTACAGATCTTTGTGTCCTTCTAAATACTCCCACTCCTCCATGGAGAAATAGACAGCGACATCCTGACACCTTATAGGAACCTGACACATACAATGATACCATCATCCCACGATCCCTTCATAGTGTTACTGTATAATGTGTCACCTCTCCAGTCAGCAGCTCAATCATCTTGTAGATGAGTTCTAGGATCTTCTGGTCATTGATGTCCTCATGTATCAGGGGGTGAGGTGGAGGCCCCGTGATTGGGCTCAGGGGTCTTCCCCCATCCCTCAGATACAGGGTCCTGACAGCGATCACTAGAGGTCTTCTTCACCACTGTGTAATCCTGGTAATGGAGACACATTAATAAATCTCACTACAGACATTTCCAGAGTCCTCACCTCTCCAGTTCTGTCCGTTATTCCCATAGATAAGAATGATGTAATGTGACGTCATCAGAATCTCTCACCTCTCCAGTGAGACGGAAGAGGATCTCTAGGGTGAGGTGTAATATCCTCTCCACCATCTTGTCTCTGTCCATATCCATCTTTGATGGGTAAATCAGGAAAATTCTCTGATATATAAGATCCGATATTGTAGAGACCTGAATGAGAAGAAGATGAGCCGATGTAACATCATAAGAATCCTGTAATAATACAATTACTGGAGATAATAAGGGAAACATATGAGGAGATTTATTATTTTACAGTATTTAGTTTTCTTCTTTACATCTACTAATAAAACCTATATATTTAGGCCACAGACAACAAGCAGTTTCTTCCTCGGAGTCGGCAGCTGAATACGTTCCTCGTAGACTCCTCTTCCATAACGATAATTCTCCTCATTTACCGACCCTGGAATCGGCATTAGCAATAATGCAGGAGATATTCATTACACGCGACATGAGAAATAACTACTTCATGATGAGGACGACATCTTCATCTTCTACTACGGCTCTAGAGACATATTTGTCCAGAGTCGGTCCCTGACTCATATAGACGCCGGCGGTGATGGAATGTTTCCCGTCTTCCCCGCACTGTAATCTTCCATCACGTTAGATCTCAGCTCTGATTCACACACAGAAGTTTGAGGCTTTTAGAAAAGATTTTCTGTTTCCACAAACACAACGGACAGAAATGATCTGATCCCAAAGTCTCCATGTACAGTGATTTATGGGGTTTATTTCTGGCTTTAGACTTTCCTATATTACAAGAAAAACTCCAGGAAAAAAAACACATATTAAAATGTTTCTAAAGAAAATTGGCTCCAACAATTCTTGCAAAAAAAAAAAAAAAAAAAAAAAAACATGAAAAAAGCAGAAGACACATTTTATTTTTTCACACAATAATCTATTGTTTTGTCATGGAAATATATATGTATTCCACATATTCAATGTATATTCATATGTATTCAGGTAGATCTCACTTGCTAAAAGTCTGTCCTTTAACACATATCTATGCAAAGCTGACACAAGCTATAATCAATTGCTTAAGACTTCACCCCTGACCTACATAAATTAGGAGATAGCTCATGGGACTTTCTTAGAACATGAAAAAAGGAACTAAAGGTACTGCCACAGTTAGTGATCTCGTTTAGCGATATCAAAACGACGCAAGCTAATGAGATCGTTTTTGTAATCGTTTTAAGTCTTAGTAGCTGCCACACTAAAGTGATCTCGTTAACGACTCAAAACGGTAGCGATTCAATTAACGACTTTAATGGTCATTGCGATTAAAAAACAGCCACATCGCTCACAAAAGGTGCAGACACAGCGTATAGCTCACCACGGACCGCAACGATCAAATAGGGTCCAGAACCTAGTGAACATAGCGATCACAGCGGGCCAGTTCGTTCTAATGCACACACGTTAGCGTCCAAGAACATCGCTAATAGTGACGTATTTAGCGATCTCGTTACGACCTTTAGTGTGGCAATACCTTTAGTACAGATGTTAGAAAGTAATAGCTGTTTTTTGCTGAATCACAGGAAAGCTGGATAGGTCATGAATCATGAATTCAACCTTGTTAAGATAGTAAAGAAAATGCTACATACTTTATCCAACAGCAATAATCGCTACGGTTCTAATTGTATGTTATTAACAACCACCCTTTTGTAAAGGTATAAGACTGTGATAAGAATAAAGCCATCAGTATTGATGGAATGTTATGCTGGCACATCTCAGTGGACAGTGTTATTTCCAGAGCTCTAAGATACTCATTTAATTTGGGAACAGCAGAAGCAAACATGGGGATAGATTTATCCTAACCAAATTTCCATAACAGCTGGCGCCTGCACGCGGGGCAGTGGACGAAACGCATGGGGACCTGCTGACCGGAGAGACAGAGGTGTTGGCCATGGCCTTGGCTCACGGGACGGAGACTGCGCAGCTCCATAAGTAAGGTAAGAAAATCATCTTACCTGAAAGTCCCCTGTGTCCAGTCCAGGTCTACACCTTTTGCCGATCAGGTGTGGTCACCACCGCATTCCCAGGTAGTGTAAAAAGTCCACACCCTTATCCAAAACCCTGGGATATAAGGTGTTTGCTCCTGCTGTGTATGTGTTTCATGTTTTGTGTGAACCCGGGAGAAAGGTGGAACGGTGACTGTTTTTGCTTGCTGATTACTTTGGAATCGCTTAGCAGGAAGCCAAATTGCTGGATAAACTCTTGCAGATACTCACGCACTGGAGTGGGACAAACTCCCAGATTCCCAGACGTGAATGGTAGGAGTTTTGAAAGGCTATTACAGATCCCTGTGACCGGCGTACTGCAAAGGCGACCGGTTTTCAGAGGGTAATAGACCTGTAGCACCGGTGTGCTCAGTGCAATTGGTAAGCTATCGGTTGCCAGAGCAGCTTGTAAGTGTCACAGGTTAACAAACAGGGCTTCGGATTCTCCCGGGGGTGTCTGTTTCGTTTGTACGTGTTCCTGTCTGTATCGGGTACTGTTGCTTTAACAGTCAGAAAGCTCTCTGACACTATTTCCTCACTGCAGGCAGCCCCCCTTAAACCACC
Source organism: Oophaga sylvatica (assembly GCA_033576555.1). Taxonomy (NCBI): domain Eukaryota; kingdom Metazoa; phylum Chordata; class Amphibia; order Anura; family Dendrobatidae; genus Oophaga; species Oophaga sylvatica. The sequence goes on from JARQOD010005047.1 coordinate 27,781, forward strand.
CTCTGCTAATCACGGTGTCACATCTGTTTTTTCTGGATTTTGTTTTAATCTGAGTTGGTTTGCTAGTCACAGGTGTGGCGCAGAGGTTTTAAGGAGAAGCTGAGCTGTATCGATTTTCTCCTGCTCGGTTACCTTTTTTTTGATACGTGATTTCAGTGTCTGTAGATACACAAGCAAGCAGAGGGATAAGGGAGGGGGAAGCGCCAGCAGAAAGAGAAAAAAAAAAAAGAGGAAGTTGTTTGTCTGCATTCATCTCTCTGAATGCTTTTGAATAACAGACAAAAGTCTTAAGTATTTTTCTTTTTGTTTTTATCAATCATTTTACCAATCAGTTTTTTTCCACCTCTTTTCTGTTTTTAATTAGCTGTTTTAGTAACAAGGGTTTTTTTTTTCTTGTCAACCTTGTTGTTTTTAGAGTTTTATTATTAATACGTTTTTTCCCTCCCCTTTTTGATCAGTTTTTTTCTTTTTGCTTTTGGAGTTTTTATTTTGGTCAATCTTTTTCCTAGAGTTTTTACTAAACTGTGTAGGGTTTTCTTTTTTTCTTTTTAAATCTAACTTTTGTTTTTAAATTTTTTTCTTTTAAGTACATTTTTAGAAAAACCTCTCCAAAATTATTTAATCAACTTATTTTAGAGGTTTCTTTTCTTCTTTTCTCCAACCATTTTGTGAATTTTTAATCACCTTTGTTGAATAGGTTTTTGGAATAGACACAGTACGTAGGCAGGAAGGGCTAAGTGTTGTGAATATGCTGGAGGCGGCTTCTGAGCTGGGGCTCCCTCCGGTGGTTGCTGAGGGTAATGAACTGATTAATGAATGGCCTTCAGCTGGAGCTGAATGGTAGGATATAAGTGGCCTGATTTCCCAGCAGCCTTGCCGGTTATCAATTTTCTTCTGGTCTTGCTTGAAGCACTGCTAGTTTCCTGCTCTCCTTCAGATAAGTGTTTGCTGTTTTTTTTTCTTTGTTTGATTTTCTCTGCTGGTTTGCTGCCTGCAGTGGACTGCAGCCTGTCCCCTTTTGGGGGTCTGGCGCTGCAATTGTGCTCCGTTTGTGTCTGCACTTTTGCTTTGCTCTTTTGTTACTTTTATTTGCTGAATAGCGTTTTGTTACACCAGAGATCTGATTTAGGTGGAAGAGGTTGTGTGATCTCAGGTTTTTTTTGCAATCAGAAGTGTTGGTATTTTTGTTAGGGTTTTTGTTGGATTGCAGTCAGAATTCTTTCCTGTACTTTTCTGTCTAGACAGATTGAGCCCCAGCGTTTGCTCATTCTATTTTCTGTCTGTGTCCGTGCTTTCTTCTTGTCTAACCGCCATTACATGTTTGGGGGCTTCCTATTTTCTTTGGGGATCTGCTCCGGGACAGATAGCTTTCATCTTTCTGCCTTTAGGTGTAGTTCTCTCTCAGGCTGTGACGAGGCGTCTAGGATCAACGTAGGAACGCTCCATGGCTACCTCTAGTTGTGTGGTTAGTTCAGGTCACTGCAATCCAATAGGTTCCAGCCTCTCTGGTGTATTACCGCTTTTGCTATTTTTGCCATTTCTCCTCAGTTACCGAAACATAACAGCTAAGCATGTGAATAGAAGGTCAGAGTACGTGAGAATCCAATGGACGGGCAGACTTTACGCTGCACAATGAATTAAATGTTTTTTGAAAGGCAGAGGAAAGTTTGTTTTTAGATTGCCGTCTGCTATAAAAGAGCAGTGGTGGTCTAGCATCGTGTTAGAAGGTACAGCAAGTTATTTGAACGGACCAGGAAGTGATTCTTATGTGAATAAGATTGAAAAGGTGTTAAAGAAGCATTGAAATCATCTGTGAGGAAATGATCACGGACATGTCACAAGAGCAGAATTTAGAGTCTCACACATCAGATGTCCATCCTGTGGAGACACGGGACATGTGTAGGCTGCTCTCATTGAATAAGGAGCCTTGTGCAGAGAAAAACGCTCCCCGCCTCTCACTACAGGGAGAAGGTATTTTTGCTTCAACGGTCCCCTCTCAAGCTGCGCAGGGGGGACACCCTCTCCTCTTTCTTCTCTCAGTCCCTTTTTTCTTTTTCTTCAGACTTCTCTGTTATGAATGTGCTAGAGATGGTTTCTGAGCAGAGGCTCCCTCTGGTGGTTACAGACAGTACTGAACCTTTCAGCGAGGAATGGCAATCTGGGATCACGGACTGGTCTGATATAAGGGAGGTTCCCTCCCATGATGGTTGCCGGTGATCAATTGTTCTTGTCTCAATTGTGGTTCCTGGTTCATTTGGAAGTTTGCTGAGTCTTGCCTGCATCTTCTGCTATCAGATAAGATATTTTCTGCTTTTATTTTTGTGCATGCTTTTTGCATTGTTCCCTGCACTTCTGTGGACGTCAGGCCAGGTCCCCTCCAGGGGCTTGTGCTCCTCTCAGTTTATCTGGAGCCACTGTTTGTTCATTTGCTTATTCCTGTTTTTTCAGTGGCTGCGGCTGTTTTGTTACACCAGAGAACTGATTTAGGTGGTTGAGATCGTGTGATCTCAGGTGTTTTTGCAATCAGAAGAGCTGGTAATTTTTAGGGTTTTTTTTTTGGATTGCAGTGAGTATCCTTTCCTGTACTTTTCTGTCTAGACAGATTGGGCCCCAGCGTTTGCACATTCTATTTTCTGTCTGTGTCCGTGCTTCTTCTTGTCTAACCGCCATTACATGTTTGGGGGCTTCCTATTTTCTTTGGGGATCTGCTCCGGGGCAGATAGCTTTCATCTTTCTGCCTTTAGGTGTAGTTATCTCTCAGGCTGTGACGAGGTGTCTAGGATCAACGTAGGAACGCTCCACAGCTACCTCTAGTTGTGTGGTTAGTTCAGGTTACTGCAATCCAATAGGTTCCAGCCTCTCTAGTGTATTGCTGTTTTTGCTTATTCTCCTCAGCTAACAAAACATAACACTTCTCTCCTCTTTCCTCGCTGCCATTCCTCTCTATCCTTCTTTCCCTATCATTCCTTTTTTCCCCTCCCTCACATCTGACACATCCATTTCCGTCTTCTTCTTCTTCCCTTTCTCTCAAACCTTCTTCTTTTTCTTCTTCTACTTCTCTCCCTCCCTTCCTTCACTCTCCTCTCTCTTTCCCCTCCATCTTTCTCTCCCTCCCCTCCTTCACTTTCTTCTCTCTCTCCCCTGTTATGAATGTGTTAGAGATGGTTTCTGAACAGAGGCTCCCTCTGGTGGTTACAGGCAGTACTGAACCTTTCAGCAAGGAATGGCAATCTGGGTTCACTGACTGGTCTGATATAAGGGAGGTTCCCTCCCATGATGGTTGCCGGTGATCAATTGTTCTTGTCTCAATTGTGGTTCCTGGTTCATTTGGAAGTTTGCTGGAGTCTTGCCTGCATCTCCTGCTTTCAGATAAGATATTTTTTGCTTTTCTTTTTGTGCTTGCTTTTTGCATTGTTTTCTGCACTTTTGTGGAGGTCTGCCAGGTCCTGAGCTCCTCAGTTTATCTGCAGCCACTGTTATTTGCTTATTTGCTTTTTCCTGTTTTTTCAGCGGCTGCAGCTTGGTTTTTGTTCACACTGAGAACTGATTTAGTGGGTGGCGAGATCGTGTGATCTCAGTATTTTTGTAATCAGAATTGTTGGATTTTTGTAGGGTTTTCTGGGTTGCAGAAAGTAATCTCTCCTGTCCTATCCTATTTAGTCAGCTTGTGGCCTCAGCGTTTGCTCAGTCTATTTTCGGCCTATGTTTGTATTTTCATCTTGTCTAACCGCCATTAGGTGTAGTTATCTCTCAGGCTGTGACGAGGCGTCTAGGATCAACGTAGTAACGCTCCACGGCTACCTCTAGTTGTGTCGTTAGTTTAGGAATCTGCAACTAGGGTTGAGCATTCCGATACTGAAACCCGGTTCCGATACCTGAAATCCAATGTAAGTCTATGGGAACAAAATATCGGAATATTTTTAATTCCGATATTTTGTTCCCATAGACTTACATTGGATTTCAGGTATCTGAACCGGGTTTTGGTATTGGAATGCTCAACCCTATCTGCAACCCATCAGTTACCAACATCTCAGGTGTTCAGTTGCCCTGCTGTTGTTCCTGTCCTCCTCAGCTACCGAAACATAACACTCCCCTCTCACCACACCCTTCTTCTCTCCCTCCTCTTTCCTTCTCCATCACACACCCCACTCCTTCTCTTCCCCTTTTTCCTCCTTCGTTACTAACTGGGCCAACGCCCAACCAAAGTAATATGGTGTCCATGTATTCAGTGCCTCAGCACAGGGCACCCTGTCTATCCCAAGCACAGTACAAACATTGCCAGTTAAGATATCAGGAGAAGAGTGCAAATCTCCCTACACAAAACGCTGCAGGTAGCCCCCAGACACAACAGTCAATAGAGCCCACAGCTCAGGCTCCACAGGAGGGAAATGTAGCTACAGACACAAATGAGGAACCTCAGTACCCAGTGTATGCACCAAGCACACCATGTCACTTCTCATCTGATGAAGACGCAACGTCATACATGCTGCCCAATACTAGGGAAGAAAACCCACAAGCACCAAGAGAGCAGGGACAGGTAGAGGCACCATCCTATGAGCCCTTCATCCCAAGCCAGGTGATCAGTATGCTGCCAGACCCAGGGATACACCCCATGCCAGTTTGCCAAAAAATGCAGCAGATCCAGCGAACGTATGCAGCAGCCTGGATTGATCTCTGGGCCGTAATGGAAATAAAAGCAGGTGATGCATTCTGGCCAATTATGAGAGAACACTTCAAGCTTCCGGCACAATTAGATGTGTATGCCTGGGAGACAGGACCAAAGCTAATGGAACAGCTCAGAGAATGGGCCAAAAGCCGACTGACAGGACAAGCTCTCAGCCTACATGTCATGAGCAAAGACCAGACAGAGTCTGTAGAGAAGTTCCATGACAGAGTGATGCAAAAGTTTCAAAATTTGGGCCTCATTACCCATGATCAGACACACAGATAGATGTTGGCACAGGCCTTTGTGCATGGACTGAGAGAACCAATCAGGAAACCACTGGTAGTAGCCAGGCCTGAGTACACGTCAATAGCAATGGATACCCTGCTCGCAGTAGCAAAAAGGATTGAGTCCCGCCGGGACAGAGGGGATGTCCAGTGTTACAGCTGTGGCGGGTTTGGCCATTTCCGGAACCAGTGCAGAACACCGACTTCGCCCAGAAGAAGAAGAAACACAGAAAGCAGTGAAGAACCCCGTCCATAGGACAGGAGCACGCCAGGTCCACAGGGAACCCCACCAGTGGGACCAATATCCTGAGTGGATGGCGTAGTCAGGTGAGGTTGCGGAGTTCCACAAGAAAAGATCTGTCTATCAGAATCTTCTGCGTCCTGCATGGGAATTGATGGTCAAGTCAGATATTTCCAGATTATGAAGCCCCTGAGCGTGTGGACTCAGCCAGAACACTCCATGTCCCAGCTTGTTGTGTCAGAGACCTACACCCTCAATCTGTTGGGAGTGGACCTATACAGAAGCTGAGGGCGACCAGAGTGATCCAGGAAGATGGGACCATGACACTTTCTTCACCCCTGACCCAAGAAGAAACAGGAACCTCAAACAACCACTGCAGGCCTATCACAGGAGGTGCTGGACATAGTACCAGAAAGCCACTCCATCACCCAGAGTCAAGATGTCTCTGACCAACTGAAGGTCCAAGTGAACTCGCCTAAGAAGACGGCCTGAGAACTTTGATATTGGCCAGGATATTCAACTCAAGAAGGACCCTACTCACTTCATGGAATGGCAGCACCACATCCGGCTCCAACGCCAGAGGTTCATCTTGTGCAAGCACCAGGAGGTGCCCCCTGCAATCAACCAGTTCACCCAGGCCCTGGACCGGCAAAACGCCACTCAGTATTTGTGCACCAGTTTGAAAAGCTGACATGAGACCGAGCTGGAGAAAAAGAAACAACTGATGGCCCGTGCTGAGAAAAAAGCAGCCGGTGAAGGAGACGTCCCAACAAGAAGACCCCCTGTGATCAGAGCAGGTGCTAACACAGTGACTGCCTTGGTGGAGAACAAGAAAGCCAGCTGGTCGTCATCTCTCATGATGTGGATCCTAGTAGACGGCTTGTTTTCCCGCCAGCTCTGTGCCGGGAGATGGGAGTCCCTGCCACATAGTGAAGGACAAGGCCAGACTGGGCTGCCTCGCCCATTGGAATCAATCCCAGCTTTCCACAGTAAAAGACTGTAAAAGGAGAACCAACTGAGTTTAGAATGGTGCAAGGCCTGAAGGCCGTGAAAGAGGCTAAGGTATTTGAAACCCCAACAGTGCTGAACCCGCACACTCTGCTCTCAAAGTGCCAGCCACAGCAACAGTATTCACCGTGGTCAACCTGGCCAGTGCCTTCTTCAGTGTTCCCCTCCACTTGGATGACCTGTTTACCTTCACGCACCAGTGCAGTTAATATGGACAGTGTTGACTTAAGGTGCTCAGAACAAGCCCTTCAAGTTTCACCAAGACCATGTCCTCCATCCTCGTCAATTGGATTGCAGAATATGCAGGAGTCACTCTTCTACAACACGTGGATGACCTTCTCTTTTGTGTGGTTGACATCGATACCTGCACAGCCCATTCCTTGTCTCTCCTACTCTGCTCTTCCAGACCTTGCATTGCTGTTCCTCCAGGTAAAGTCCAGTGGTGTCAGAGGCAACCTACATTCCTGGGACACTGTATCGTCCACCAGGTGAAACACCTGACAGATGACTGAGAGGCCACTGTGGAGAAGATGGCTCCCCCAACAACTCCAAAGATGCTGCAGGCCTTCCTTGGTCTAGTGTCGTGATGCAGAACATGGATCCCTGATGCCTCAGTCCTAATGCAGCCTCTGTGCGCTTACATCAACGCAACTCCGCTCCTTCTGTCGGACGCAGCCTTCAACTCATTCAGGAAATTGGAAGGACTCCATAGTCCCAGCGCCAATACCAGGCCTACCTGGACTTCGAGAAGCCTTTCCGTCTCTACCTGATGGAAGAAAGCAGGTCATGCTACTGAAGTCCTGACACGGATTCACGGGGAAAACAGAGACTTTTAGGCTGACTCTCAGCCCGCTTGGATCCAGTTGCAAGAGGAGCACCCTCCTGCCTGATGGCAGTATTTGCAGCACACACCTTCCCTGACAAGACTGCTAACATCACTCCTGGACAGCCGCTGGAAAATCTCACTCCGCACGACATCTTGGCAATCCTCAATCAAGCTCAACTAAATAATCTCCCCACCCCCAGGCATCTTTGCCTCTATCGCCTCTGTCTCACAATGTCATCATCTCCAGACCTACAGTCCTCATCCCGGTCACTCTACTCTCACTCCCAAGGGGGGATACAATATGGACTTTTCAGAACAAAATTTACAGAATTTATCCTCTACTTGGATGGCTCCAGATTTGCAGATGATGAAGAAGATTCCACACTGGAAGTGCAGTGACCAGCAATCAAGAAATCCTGTGGTCCAGAAGTCTGTCACCTAGTGTCAAGATCCCGTCTGGGTTGGAGCCGATGTTACTGCAAACACTAGGGGAAGCAGAGGCAGGTAGCGTAGTCAGATGGCAGCCGGAGGTCGGTACACAGGAGAGCAGTGTTTGTAGCAATGGATCAGCAGGAAAACGCTTGACTAAAGGCTTGGAGCTCAATAATCTCGCAATGACACACCCACAGGGCCAGGTTTATATAGGGTGTGTAATTGGCAATCAGAGGCCCAATCAAGAGAGCACTAGGTGTAGCCAATCAGGAAGAACAGTCAATGGTATCTGGGTTCAGCAAGGAACTTTGCAGCCAGCAGAATAGCTCAGATGGTAGAGCTGCTGGCAGTGGACAAGAGGTACTGGGTTCGACTCTGACAGTACTCCCTCCTTCCAGGATGGCCTCTGGACATCTCAGGAGCTGGCTTATCCGGGTACCTTTGATGAAAGGCTCTTGTTAGTCTAGGAGCATGGACGTTGTCCCTTGGTTCCCATGAATTTTCCTCTGGTCCGTAACCCTTCCACTGCACCAGATACTGCAGTTTACCTCTGAATTTTCGGGAGTCCAGAATCTTATCCACAATGTATTCTTCTTCACCACGGATCCTTTCTGGTGGAGGAGGTGGCTGAATTCTTCCTGGAAACGGGTTTTCACAGAAGGGTTTGAGCAAGGATATGTGAAACACTGGATGAATCTTTAGATTGTTGGGAAGTTTTAAACGAAAAGCAACCTGGTTAATTTTTGCAGAAATTTGAAAAGGTCCAATGAATTTCTGACCCAATTTGGAGGATGGCACATGTGTCTTAAGGTTTTTAGTGGACAGCCAAACTTTGTCTCCAACCTGAAGAGAGGGGGCACTCTCCGATGTTTATCTGCTGCTTCCTTATATTCTTCCTGGGTCTTGAGCAATATCTCTGATAATTCCTTCTGGATTCCTGTAATTTTGTAAGCCTGTCATTAACAGCAGGAATGGGAGTGTTCACTGGCAGATTAGGGATAAATACTGGATGTACTCCATAATTAGCAAAAAATGGGGTTTGAGATGTAGCGCTATGTATGGAGTTGTTGTAGGCAAACTCTGCTGTTGGTAAATAGTCCACCCAGTCATCCTGAAGATAGGAAATGAAGCAACGGAGGTATTGCTCCAAAGTCTGGTTCGTTCTCTCCGTCTGGCCATTGGACTGAGGATGGAAAGCGGTAGAAAGATTCACCGTGACTCCCAAGGCTGTACAGAAACTCTTCATAAAATTTTGACGTAAACTGAACGCCTCTGTCAGACACCACGCTGTCAGGAATTCCATGTAACCTGAATACTTCTTTGATCATCAGTTCTGCAGTTTTTTCAGCAGTAGGAATTCCTTCAATTGGAATAAAGTGGGCCATTTTTGTGAGTCGGTCCACTATGACAAGGATGACGGTCATCTGTTTGGAAGGGGGTAGTTCCACAATAAAATCCATGGAAATAGATCCCCAAGGCCTGGATGGAACTGGGAGTGGTTGCAAGAGTCCTAGAGGGACGATCGTGGGGTCTTGTTTCGTGCGCATGTTAAACAGGTTGAAACATATTTCCTCACGTCCTTCCTACAATTAGGCCACCAAAAGAAACGAAGTAGTAAGTCTTGTGTTTTTGCAACTCCAGGATGTCCTGCCAGTTTAGAATCATGGACACTTTTGAGGACTTCAAGGCGAGAAGATTCAGGTACATATATTTGGTGTTTCTGCATCCAAAACCCTCTTTGAAGAAAGATCGACGTCTTCCGAAGGATGGTTAAGGAAAGAGTCCTCTTGATATCCATCTTTAATTCTATTACCTAGTCCTCTAGAGTGCAATATTCCCAAAAAATTTTTAGGGCCTAGAATTGTATCATCATTACTAGACCTCTCCTGAGGTTCCGAACACATCCTGGACAGGGCGTCAGCCTTGCCATTCCTTGAACAGGCCGGTAAGAGATTATAAAATTGAATCTTGAGAAAAATAAGGCCCATCGTGCTTGTCTTGCAGACAATCTTTTTGCTGTACGGAGGAATTCAAGATTCTTGTGGTCCGTGAGGACAGTCACAGGGTGATTGGCACCTTCCAGAAGATGTCTCCACTCGGAGAAGGCAACTTTAATGGCTAACAGTTCTTTATTACCAATGTCGTAGTTCTTTTCTGCAGATGACATGGTGTGGGAAAGAAACGCACATGGGTGAAGTTGCATCTTGTCCCCAACTCGCTGAGACAGAATAGCTCCCACTGCAGAGTCCGAGGCGTCCACTTCGACAGTAAATGGCAATTCAGGATTTGGGTGTTACTAACAATGGAGCAGACGTAAAAAGAGGTTTTCAACTTGTCAAAAGCCTCCTGTGCCTCTGGAGACCAGAAAAATGCTTTTGTCTTTTTTGTTAGTGTAGTAATTGGTAGTATGATCCGTGAAAAGTTCTTTATAAATTTTCGGTAAAAATTTGCAAATCCTATGAAACGCTGGACGTCTTTTAAATTTCTTGGAACAGGCCAGTCCACTACAGCATTGATTTTGCCGGGATCCATGCTCAGACCTTCTGGGGAGATGATATATCCCAGAAATTGGATACTGGTTTGTTCAAACTCACATTTTTCAAGTTTAATGTAGAGATGGTTCTCCTGTAGTCGTTCCAAGACTAACTGGACGTGCCTGCGATGCTCTTCCAAGGTGTCTGAAAATATAAGAATGTCATCGAGATAAGCCACAACGAATTGGTCCAAGAAATCTCGAAATACATCATTAATAAAATGTTGAAAGGTGGCTGGGGCATTGCGAAGGCCAAAGGTCATAACAAGAGATTCAAAATGTCCATATCTTGTTCTGAAGGCAGTCTTCCACTCATCTCCTGGGCGAATCCGTATGAGGTTGTAAGCCCCTCTAAGATCCAGCTTCGTAAAGATTTTCGCAGAACGGAGTCTCTCAAATAGTTCAGGAATCAAGGGTAGCGGGTAGCGATTCTTGACAGTGATATTATTCATCTCTCTGTAGTCAATACATGGCCGCAGAGTGGAGTCTTTCTTTTCAACAAAGAACAGGGGTGCCCCAGCTGGAGATGTGGAAGGTCGAATAAAGCCTTTCTCTAAATTTTCATCCAGGAACTTTCTTAATACCTTCAATTCAGGTTCGGAAAGATTGTAAATCCGTCCAAATGGAATGGTTGCTCCTGGCAGCAATTCAATGGGACAGTCATAAGGACGGTGAGGAGGTAATTGATCTGCTTTCTTCTTACTGCAGACATCAGAGAACTGCTGATATTGAGGTGGTAGTTTCTCTTCCTTCTCATGCGAAATCTCAGAGATTTGGACTTGTTGGAGAACAGGGGGTTCCTTATGACAATTATTCTTACAGTAGTCAGATGGAAAGGTGATGGTCCTTGATGCCCAGTTGATAGAAGGGTTATGGACTGAAAACCAGGGGATCCCTAGAATAACCGGAAATTTCGGAGATGAAATAAGGTGGAAACTGACAGCTTCATGATGATCCGGGTCGATACAAATCTCCAGTTCGATTGTCTCATGCGTGACAGGTCCAGAAGACAAAGGTGATCCATCCACAGTTTCCATTTCAATTGGTGTGGATTTGGTCCTACTGGAATATCATTATCACGTGTAAATTTTAAGTCCATAAAATTTCCTCCTGCTCCCGAATCCAACAGGGCAGAGCATTGTATTTTTTGGGTGCCCATTACAACCTGAATGGGGATTACAAAATGAGATGATGTGGTATGTATTTTGTCTATTTCTGGCGTTACTGATGAGATAGTCTGCAAGATGGAATCCGACTGCTGAGAAAGGTCCGTATTGCTGGCAGACCTGTTGTTGGTAAAGGCTATAGTCCTTTTGTTAGGACAGTTGATGGCATAGTGTCCAGGGTCCCCACAATAGAGGCAGAGATGTTCTGCACGTCGCCTCTCCTTCTCCTGTGCAGAGAGCGGTCTTCGGATGACGTCGATCTGCATCGGTTCAGACACAACTTGCGTCTTTTCTTGGTGGTCTGATGCTGAAAATGAGAAGCCAGGGCTATTCCCAAGTGCTCGCAGTCTCTCCTTTCTCCTTTCAGTAAGTCTCTGGTCAATCCGGATACATAGTTGAATAAAGTCCTCCAACTGGTCAGGGGTCTCAACCCTGGCAAGCTCGTCTTTCACTGGTTCTGATAACCCTCGTCGAAAATTGACTTCTCTGGGCCGCTGGATTCCAGGTGGTGTCGGCCACCAGCGACGGAACTCCGATGTATATTCCGCAACAGAGCGACGTCCTTGGCGCAAATTATGTAATTTGGTTTCTGCTGTGGCACAGCGGTTTGGGTCATCAAAAACTTGATTCATAGCTGCGATGAAAGCTTCCAGGTCATTAAGGAGGGCATAGTCCTTTTCTACATAAGGTGAAGCCCAAGCAAGAGCTTCATCCGTCAGGAGATTTATCATGAAAAAAACTTTCTTCCTCTCATGGTAAAGGGAGCAGGTTGCATCTGGAAGTATATGCGGCATTGATTGAGGAATCCTCGGTACTGCTTGCGATCCCCACTGAACTTTGCAGGCAGCGGCAGCCGCGCATTTGATTCGGACCCTGAATTGCGCACGTCCAGTAGTTGTTTTTGTAGCTCAATTACTTCCTGTTGTATCGCCGTGAAATCAGTTTGTAACTTGGCATATTTTCCTTGAGAGTCCGTACAAAAACTTTGAAGCTCCGTAACTTGCCGTCTCAGGGTGTTCACAGCGGACTCCATTTTGGCGCGAGATTATTCTGTCAAGATCCCGTCTGGGTTGGAGCCGATGTTACTGCAAACACTAGGGAAGCAGAGGCAGGTAGCGTAGTCAGATGGCAGCCGGAGGTCGGTACACAGGAGAGCAGTGTTTGTAGCAATGGATCAGCAGGAAACGCTTGACTAAAGGCTTGGAGCTCAATAATCTCGCAATGACACACCCACAGGGCCAGGTTTATATAGGGTGTGTAATTGGCAATCAGAGGCCCAATCAAGAGAGCACTAGGTGTAGCCAATCAGGAAGAACAGTCAATGGTATCTGGGTTCAGCAAGGAACTTTGCAGCCAGCAGAATAGCTCAGATGGTAGAGCTGCTGGCCAGTGGACAAGAGGTACTGGGTTCGACTCCTGACACCTAGCCTGTCAGCCCAGGAAGCAGAACTGATAGCGTTGACGAAGGCCTGCCAGATGGCAGAAAGCAAGACTGCAAACATCTACACCGACTACAGGTGCTCGCATGGCATGGCACATGACTTTGGGCCATCTGGGCTGCAAGGGACTTCATCACAGCAAGTGGGACAACCGTGAAGCATCGTGGAGCCTTCAGGGACCTGCTGGGTGTACTCCAACTTCCAAAATGGTGGCAATTTGAAAAATCAAAGTGCATGGAAAACTGAGAACAGAAGAGGCATGAGGCAATAACATGGCGGACATGGCAGCCGAAGAAGAGGCCAAAGGAAGACAACATGGAGAAGTGGGAGAGGTCGTAGAGCCGGACGGCTACTACATGACGACCGAAGACAAGAAACCTGACAAAAAGATGTCCTGGGATCTGCCCAAAAAAGTTGTAAGATCGAGCTTCAAAGGAGAAGGAGAAGCTGAATGCGAAAGGAGCAACACGTGAAGAAGGAAGGCTATCTACAATGGACTCCAAGCCTACCACAAAGTATGCACCCTATGGTGGTCCAATGGCCACATGGACCCACACACACAGATCAAAGACACAGATGAATGATCTGATTGGTGCTTACTGTTTCGCTTCAGGGATCTCCACCCTAACAGCCAAATTCACCAGCAGCTGTCTGACCTGCGGCAAATGCAAGCTGGATGTGTGGAAGAAAGTCCCCCTCACCTCATCTGGCAAGACCACTCTACCAGCTTCAGAGGATCCAGATAGACCACATCCAGATATCGCCAAGTGGAGGATTCGAATATGCCGTTGTGGTCAAAGAAGTGTTTGCAGACTTGGAAGGCTTCTGTCCATCTTGAAGAGACCACTGCAGAGAAGCTACTTTCGGAAAATAGTGTGCAGATACGGGGTTCCAGAAATGATAGAAAGTGATCAGGGACCCGCATTCACAGCAAATCTGACACAAGAGATCTGGTTAGCAGTAGGGTCAGATTTAGGCCTACACACTCCATACCACCCCCAAAGCAGTAAGAAAGTAGGAAAAGCTAAATGAGACACTCCCAATTGCACTATTTAGCGTAAGGCACACTCCCAGAGTCCCAGAAAAGCTGTCGCCATATGAAATTTTGTTTGGGTCTAGTCCCAAGTTAGGTGCATTCTTCCCTCAGCAGCAGAATATGCAAAATGATATCTTGTTTGCTTATGTAATTGAATTGGTCAAAAACTAATGTCCATTCTCGAGTTTTTCTCTTCACTGCCAGATCCAGACTCCGTGTCCGGTACGCACTCCTTGAAAGCCAGGAGACTGGGTGTTGGTGAAAAAGTTGGAAATGAAAACACTAGATCCCAGATTTGATAGTCCTGTCCAAGAACCCCAGATGACACCAACCTCTGTGAAACTAGAGGGAAAGCCTGCTTGGATCCACGTATCGCATTGCAAGGAAGCTCCCGTACGAGAAGAGACGCCTAAGGCATGAATGATGTCATGGATGCTCTGACTGACCAGACAGATGACCTACCTGATGAAGAATACACGTTTTTCTGAACATGCAGTTGAATAAAGAGACTATAATTGCAAACACATGAACCCCTGCTAGGGACAGATCTCCTGACCGCCCATTTGCGAAAAGCCAGCATCGATGAGGGGTGCATGTGTTAGACATGTGCCAGCACAAAAGAGTTGCAGCGCTTTGGGACAGGAGCAGGTTTTAGGGCAAGTGGCATCTAAGGGGGACTGTCATGGAAATATATATGTATTCCACGTATTCAATGTATATTCATATGTATTCAGGTAGATCTCACTTGCTAAAAGTCTGTCCTTAACACATATCTATGCAAAGCTGACACAAGCTATAATTGTTAGAACTCTCCTGTTAGGTTTTTTCTATCTTGCTGGTCACATGACCTTTGTGGCCTATTTAGTCCTGCTCCGCCCTTCTGGCTTTGCTGGACTTCATTGTAATTGCTACTCTTAAGCTAGCCGGGTGCTTTGTTACCTTACTCAAATAGTTTTGCTTGGTCTTCAGACCTCTATGTTGTTTTGTTTTTCTTTTTACTGCTACAACTTCTGTTAGGGGTGTCCATCTTTTCTCCCAGTCCCTAGTGCTTGTAGGGATCCCTTCCTCGCATCTATAGGTCTTCGTTCAGACTTGAGGACTTTAGAGGGTCTGATCGCAGGATCAGGTTCCCCGTTACATCGTAGGGATTGAGCTTAGTTCTATTGTAGGGACAGATATCCCTTTCTTTCCTTAGTGCTTGTAGCAGATCATAACAATAATCAATTGCTTAAGACTTCACCCCTGACCTACATAAGTCAGACGGGTACAAGTCAGGAGATAGTTCCTTTTTTCATGTTCTAAGAAAGTCCCATGAGCTAAGTTAGAGATGGTCTGAGTAGATGTTTTTTGCTGAGATCACAGGAAAGCTGGATAAGGGTCATGAATCATTGAATCAACCTTTGTTAAGATAGAGTTAAAGAAAAATGCATAAACCCTTATATCCAAACAGCCAATAATCTAGCAGCTTCTAATTGTATGTTAATTAACTAACCACCCACTCTTGTAAATGTATAAGACTATGTGATAAGAATAAAGCCATCAGTATTGATGGAATGTTATGCTGGCACATTTGAGTGGACAGTGTTATTTCCAGAGAGCTCTAAGATACTCATTTAATTTGGGAACAGCAGAAGCAAACATAGGGATAGATTTATCCTAACCAAATTTCCATAACAGTTTAAAAAAGAAATTACTGTGTATAAGCCAACCCGTGTATAAGCCGACCCCTCTAATTTTGCCACAAAAAACTGGGAAAACTTATTGACTCGTCTATAAGCCGGGTGTATAAACTGCCCTCCTGCTCTGTGCTGCTCCCTGCTCCCCCATCCAGCTCTGTGCTCCCCCATTCTCCTCTGTACTCCCCCCCTCCTGCTCCGTCCTCCGCTGTGCTCCCCCATTCCTTCTCCGTCCTCCTGTGCCCCCCATCCTGCTCCGTGCTCCTCTGTGCCCTCCATCCTCTCCCCCCTCCTGCTCCGTGCTCCTCTGTGCCCTCCATCCTCCCCCCGTCCTGCTCCGTGCTCATTGTCCTCCTCCATGCTTCCCGTCCCCGTCTCCCCCCGTCCTCCTCTATGCTCCCGTCCTCCGTTCTCCCCCCGTCCTCTTCCATGCTTCCCCGTCCACCGTTCTATCCCCCGTCCAGCTCCGTGCTCCTTGTCCTCTCCTCCATCATACTCACCCCTCCCCGTGCCATCGCTGAGCGTCCCTGCAATCCTGCGGCTTCCTGCAGCTCTCCAGCACTGAGCGGTGCTGTAATACCGCTCATTAAGGCCATGAATATGGAGGCCACGCCCATGGGAGTGGCGTCGCGTCCATATTACATGACCTTAATGAGCGGGTATTACGTCACCGCTCAGTGCTGGAGAGCTGCAGGAAGCCGGGGAGAACGCAGGATTGCAGGGACCCTCAGCAATGGCACGGGGAGGGGTGAGTATGATCCCAGCCACCGGCTCCTGCTGCCGCATCTCCTCCCCCGCTGGTTTCTGCCCTATGACTCGTGTATAAGCCGAGGGGGCATTTTCAGCACGAAAAAAGGTGCTGAAAATCTCGGCTTATACATGAGTATATACGGTAGCCTTTTTGGGCTCCAGAACATAGATGTACACCACAGGGACGGCATAGGTGAGGCTTCAACAAAAACCCTGACAGTTTAACCACTTGCTGGTGTGAAAAGCAAACTGTAAGGTTCTGTGTACATGTTCCTGAAATTCAGTTTGTTCGTCAGCCATTTTACTTTCTGTCTTGCTGCAGCTATCTTGCCCTCAGTCAATATGGAGTTTCCAGCTTGCATGTTCCCGCCCTGATTCTCTCCTTTTGCTTCTTAAGCAGCCACAGCTGAGCAATCAGTGCTTCAGAATCTAGCCTGCAGTGAACCTGTGACCTGACTCCTAAAGCCTTGGACCTTGTACTCCAGCTATTCCTACTGAGGAACTCTGAAGCACTTGTGGACTCTGAACCCTGCTCTTTGAAAGACCCACGTTTGCATGGACTTACGGTAACAGAGAAGAAGATCCTGAACCTGTTGTGGAGAGTGATTGCTGAGCTTAGATTACTCTGGCCTGCTGTGTCTCCTGCTTCTGTGTCTGCAAACTGTGTGACTATTTTTGCCAACTTGTATGAAGTAATACAAGACTTTCTATATCAAACCTGTGTCTCATGTATTTTCATCGCACCCAAGCACAAGACGCTATATGAACTGTACTCCATACATTACAAGATTCTGAAGCCAAACGTTAGTGTCTGCTGGGTCTGGAAAGGCTGTGTCTGCTGTAACTGTGGATATCGGATGTCCGGTTGTACTTTCTGTGATGACAGTGGTTGTGACTTCTCACAACCATTCCAGGTGAGCAATTCCCTTAAGTGTTTTTTTTTCTGCAGTGTTACCACAGGTAAACACTATTGTTTTTTTTTCTTTTCTCTTTTTTTTCTGCTGTAACTGTGGATATCAGATGTCCGGTTGAACTTTCTGTGATGATAGTGGTTGTGACTTCTCACAACCATTCCAGGTGAGCAGTTCCCTTAATTTTTTTTTCTCTGCAGTGTTACCACAGGTAAACACTATTGTTTTTTTTTTTTTTCCTCTCCTCTTCTTCCAGTACTCCTGTCTTAAAAGATCTGGAAAATGGAGGCCCGCATAAAGGAACTTTGCGGAGTGACTGATAATATCCTTGCAGATTTGCAGAATATAAAGACCCGTTTTACAAACCTACAGGACCTCACTAATCACAATTTGCAAGTGTTTGGACAGACTGCCCAGGATTTGCGAGCCAGGATTGAGGTTCTAGAGGAGCGAGTCCAGGCTCCTGCCGTAGCCCGAGTTCTGGGATTCCCAAGTTGCCCCCTTTTCGTTTTGGCGGTGAACGTGAGAAATTCAGGGGATTTATTAATCAATGCAATCTTTTTTTTTCTGCACATGCTTCACAATTTCCCACTGAACGATCTAAGGTGCTTACTATAATTATGTTGCTTACCAACAAGGCTTTGATGTGGGCAAACCCTCTGATTGAGACTGAGGATGATTGTTTGAATCACCTTGATGCTTTTATTTCAGCCATGGGGCAGGTGTTTGATGACCCCAATCGAGGTGCAACAGCTGAAGCAGCCATGTTAGCTTTGCGCCAAGGTAAGCACTCGGTAGCTGAATATGCCTTGGATTTCAGGAGATGGGCCCTTGATACCACCTGGGACAGTTCCGCCAAAAAATCTATTTTTCGAAAGGGGTTATCTCCACTGATTAAGGATGAACTTGCTCGTGCCGACCCTCCCACTGCGTTAGGTGACTTTATTAACTACTGCATCCGTATTGATACTCGTCTGACTGAACGCAGGCAAGAGAGATGGTTCGAAAGCAATCGCACTAACCTTTTCCTACCTTCCTCTCCAGCTAAGGAACCTTTGAGTAGGATTACACGGGAACCTGAACCTGAACCCATGCAGGTAGACTCTTTACAACGACGGGTTAGTGATGCACGCAAGGAACATCGTTTTAAGGAGAATCTATGTTTCTATTGTGGTAAGTCAGGGCACTTCATTATAAACTGCCCCAGCCGTTCTCGTAAGACTACTGCAGCACTCATTCACTGTGAGTGTTGCGAGAGGGGATCTGTCAGGTCCGAGCCTCAGGCTCCAGAGAGATCTGCAGCAACAGATCTTGATTTCTCGGACTTAAACTCCGTTACCTCTGAGGACGTTGACTGTGTAAACGCTGCCATTTTTCAAGTTTCCTCAGCGGTGTCCCAGCTGAGTTGTAAGAAAAACAATTCTTATTGCTTTCTTTCCATCAAACTCTGGGTTGACTCAGCTTGGGTGTCTAGCTCTGCTATGATCGACTCAGGGGCAAGTGGAAATTTTATGGATGTCTCCTTTGCTCTGAAACAGGGGATACGTTCAGTGAAGAAGGCTACTCCAGTACAGATGGAAACTGTGGATGGCTCCCTGCTGACCTCTGGACCAGTGGATCAGGAAACAGAGCCTTTGAGGGTTATTATGGGTAAAGATCATCAAGAGAAACTGTCGTTTATGCTTATCTCTTCTCCCCACTTTCCCATTATTCTAGGGCTACCATGGCTGCAGGCTCAGAATCCTACCATTAACTGGGAGACCAAGGAATTACACTTTCCAGAGAAACAGATGAGTCCAAAAGTTTCAGCTTGCTCTGTTCCTAAAGGAACCATGTCAGTCCCTGAACTACCAGCTGTATACCAGGACTATGTGGATTTATGTGACAAGAAGAACGCTGACCAGCTTCCTCCTCACCGTCCATATGATTGTCCAATTGAATTATTGCCTGGAGCAGAGATACCTTTTGGTAAGATCTACCCCCTGGCGGGGCCCGAGCTAAAGGCTTTAAAGGATTACATAGACGAAAATCTAGCCAAGGGCTTCATACGCCCCTCTTCATCTCCTGCAGGTGCACCCATCTTCTTTGTAAAGAAGAAAGATGGATCTCTGAGACCCTGCGTAGACTATAGGGAACTCAATAAGGTTACTATTAGAAACCGTTATCCATTGCCTTTAATCCCTGAGTTATTGGAGAGAGTGCGACATGCCAAAATTTTCTCTAAACTAGATCTTCGTGGGGCCTATAACTTAGTCCGTATTAGACCTGGGGATGAATGGAAGACTGCATTCAGGTCACGCTATGGACACTTTGAATATCTAGTTATGCCTTTTGGTCTGAGTACCGCCCCAGCCACTTTCCAACACTTGGTGAATGACATCTTCAGGGATCTCCTAGATACATTTGTGGTGATTTATTTGGATGATATTCTAATTTTTTCTAACTCCACAGAGGAACATCATGGACATGTGAGAATGGTCTTGGAACGTCTAAGACAAAATCATCTTTACATCAAACTTGAAAAGTGTGAATTCCATAGGACCGAAATTCAATTTCTGGGGTATGTACTGTCTACACAAGGAATTAGTATGGATGGAAGCAAAACCCAAGCCATCAAGGATTGGCCAAGTCCTAGAAATGTGAAGGAGGTACAGCGCTTCATCGGGTTTGCCAACTTCTATAGACGTTTCATTAGAAATTTCTCTGAGGTAGTGTCACCTATCACCCAACTTACCCGGAAAGAGTCTAGGTTCTCCTGGACTCCCCAAGCCCAGGAAGCATTTTCCTGTCTAAAAGATAAATTTACCACTGCACCTATCCTAGTACATCCCAACCCCGAGCTTGCCTTCATAATAGAGGTGGATGCTTCAGACTGTGCCGTTGGAGCTATACTCTCTCAGAGAACAGGTGAGAAGAATGTCTTGCATCCCTGTGCCTTCTTTTCCCAGCAGTTGTCTTCGGCTGAGAGGAACTACGATGTGGGCAATAGAGAGTTGTTGGCCATTATTGCCGCCTTCAAAGAATGGAGACACCTTCTTCAGGGAGCTGCACAGCAAATAGTCGTCCTGACAGACCATCGTAACCTTGAATTTATCAGGTCGGCTAAGTGCCTGACTCCTCGC
Source organism: Oophaga sylvatica (assembly GCA_033576555.1). NCBI lineage: Eukaryota > Metazoa > Chordata > Amphibia > Anura > Dendrobatidae > Oophaga > Oophaga sylvatica. The sequence goes on from JARQOD010005047.1 coordinate 47,871, forward strand.
CAGGCTCGCTGGAATCTTTTCTTAAACCAATTTAATTTTATCATTTCTTATAGACCAGGATCACGCAATGGAAAGGCTGATGCACTCTCTAGGATTTACTCAGCAGAGACCCGTCCACTTACTCCTCCTAAGACTATTCTTCCTGACTCTAGATTCCTAGGAGTGATTCATAATCAAGACCTACTTAAGGACATCAAGGAAGCATACCATGCGGATTCCTTTTTGGCACAACCCCCAAGGGACGTAAGTCTTGTCTTTAAGAATGGTGTGTGGATTCAGGGACAACGCCTGTATATTCCTGAAACAGTCAGATTGAGAGTATTGCAACTCATTCACGATTCCAAGATAGCTGGGCATAGAGGAATTCTAAAGACACAGGAATTTCTTTCTCGTTTCTTTTGGTGGCCCACTTGCAGGAAGGATGTTTTAAACTATGTCACTTCATGTGAAGTCTGTGCAAGATGCAAAACACCTCGCTCCTCACCAACTGGTCTGTTACAGCCTCTTCCCACCCCGTCCCGCCGTGGGGATCCATTTCTATGGACTTCATTGTGGAGTTACCAACCTCTCAAGGGAAGAACACCATTCTAGTGGTGGTTGACCGTCTAACAAAGGCAGCTCATTTTATCCCTTGTGTCGGCTTACCCACTGCAAAACAGACATCAGATTTGATGATTAAAGATGTGTTTCGCTTACATGGAGTACCGGATGAGGTTATTTCGGATCGAGGGGTGCAATTCACTTCTAGGTTTTGGCAAAATTTCTGTGCAGCATTGGACATTAAAGTAAACCTTTCTTCTGCTTTTCATCCCCAGACTAATGGACAGACCGAACGAACCAATCAAACCCTGGAGCAGTATCTCCGCTGCTTTATCTGCCACCTACAGGATGATTGGGTGGATCTACTTCCATTAGCTGAGTTCTCTTATAACAACTCTCAGAGTGCCTCCACTAAGCAGTCTCCTTTTTACTCTAATCTAGGTTATCATCCTAACATTCTACCACGATTTCCCATAGATACGCCTTTACCAGCAGTGGCTGAAAGAATCACGTCTTTACAGAAGAATATGGATCTTCTAAAGGAGAATCTGGAATCGGCTCAGGAAAGGTACAAGAAAGCAGCAGATAAATTTCGTAAACCTGCACCAGCTTTCAAGGTAGGAGACTTGGTCTGGCTGTCAACCAGAAATCTTAAGTTAAGGATTCCATCGTCTAAGTTGGGACATAAGTACATTGGACCCTATAAAATCAGTAAAATTATAAGTGCCGTTGCTTGTCGTCTTCAACTGCCCAGAACTATGAGAATCCACCCTGTCTTTCATGTATCCCTACTAAAGGCTGCGACACCCAATACGTTTCCTGGACGTTCTTCTCCTTGCCCTGACCAGTGCTAGTCGATGGTCAGGAAGAATTTGTGGTGGAAAGGATTTTAGATTCCAGGTTGTATAGAAATCAGTTACAATATCTGATTAAATGGCAGGGCTACCCAGTGGAGGACAACTCATGGGAACCAGTCAATAACGTTAATGCTCCTCGCTTGCTCCGTCAGTTTCATCAGAGGTACCCACACAAGCCTGGTCTGAGGTCATCCGGAGGTTGTCCCTAAGGGGGGAGTAATGTAAGGTTCTGTGTACATGTTCCTGAAATTCAGTTTGTTCGTCAGCCATTTTACTTTCTGTCTTGCTGCAGCTATCTTGCCCTCAGTCAATATGGAGTTTCCAGCTTGCATGTTCCCGCCCTGATTCTCTCCTTTTGCTTCTTAAGCAGCCACAGCTGAGCAATCAGTGCTTCAGAATCTAGCCTGCAGTTGATCCTGTGACCTGACTCCTGAAGCTTGGACCTTGTACTCCGCTATTCCTACTGAGGAAAATCTGAGACTTGTGGACTCTGAACCCTGCTCTTTGAAAGACCCAGTTTTTCATGGACTTACGGTAACAGAGAAGATCCTGAACCTGTTGTGGGAGTGATTGCTGAGCTTAGATTACTCTGGCCTGCTGGTCTCCTGTTCTGTGTCTGCAAACTGTGTGACTATTTTTGCAACTGTATGAAGTAATACAAGCTTTCTATATCAAACCTGTGTCTCATGTATTTTTATCGCACCCAAGCAACAAGACGTATATGAACTGTACTCCATACATTACACAAACTTGGCATCTAAGAAGGTTTGTGACAGATTCAGTGAATGCCCCCGCCCCCAAGTATCGTGTTTGGGGGGGGCCCCAGTTACTACGATACTTCAGGCCAAAAATGGTGTCTGGGCCCGCAATGTATGAAGGGCATTTGGCCGGGCCAGAGGCAGCGTCCAATAAAATTCCTTTTAACCCCTAACATTAGGCAAGTTACTGAAGCACTGATTTTGGGGGTTTTTGGGAACCATATAAAAAGACAAAAAAAAAAATTGGGGCCCCTCACAGTGATCAGGGCAGAGAAGGATCTGACATCCTGAATTTCAGAGGATAATCTTTTTTTTCCTGAAATAATCCTCTTGGGGTCTGGGGGACTCTACTACAGACCACAGGAAACTGAAATGTGTGTTATGGGGGAGTCGGGGGGGACACCTTGACAAATAAGAAGAAAAGGTAGCACACTGGGGAAAC
>JARQOD010005048.1:0-50466 GCA_033576555.1 Oophaga sylvatica
TATGTTGAATAGAGTGTTGTTCTTTTAAGAATAGTTTACTGACATCGTACACATATCATAACACCGCGTGACATTTTCACTGGCCAATAAAATTATTCCCAGTTGCCATGGATCCAGTAGCCCAGCTGGCTCTGCAGTTGCAGGGATTATCCATGGAGCTGACGGACATTAAGTCCAAAGTTTTGTCTCCCTCGGAGCAAACCAGATTTGAACCTAAAGTAGCTCTCCCGGACAGGTTCACTGGTGGGCGAGACAAATTTTTTACCTTCAGGGAAGCATGTAAATTGTATTTTCGGCTTCGGCCTCGATCATCAGGGAGTGAAGAGCAGAGAGTGGGAATTGTTATCTCGCTCCTACAAGGGGACCCTCAATCCTGGGCATTTTCCCTTCCTCCGGGATCCCCAGCTCTACAGTCAGTAGATCGATTTTTTACTGCCCTGGGATTGGTATATGATGACCCAGATCGGGTCTCTCTTGCTGAGACAAAATTACGTAAGATACAGCAGGGAGATCGTCCTGCAGAGGAATTTGCTTCTGAGTTCCGTAGATGGGCCACAGATACTCAGTGGAATGACCCAGCTCTTAGGAGCCAGTTTTGTCATGGGCTTTCTGACAAATTAAAGGACGTTTTGGCTCAGTATGATTCTCCTCCATCACTGGAGGCTGCTATGGCCCTCGCTATCCGTACTGATAGACGGCTCCGGGAGAGGTGCGAGGTAACTCCGCCCCCTGTTGTTACTCCACCTACTACTAAAGTCCCTTATGTTGAGGTTCCCCTTGTCTGTTCGGAGGAGCCTATGCAGTTGGGAGGGACATCATTTCGTAGGAGGGGATTGGCGGTACGCCGCAGGACTAGAAGGTGTTTCTTCTGCGGGAAAGAGGGACATTTTGTTGGGGGATGTCCGTCCCGTGCCTTGTTGAACAAGAAGTCGCCGGAAAACTGTTAATCCCAGGTTGTGTGGTGGACGACAACCTGGGAGTATGTATTTCGTCCGCTAGTTCTTCTCAGTTCCTTGTACCAGTGGAGGTGGTGGTTGGTACGAGAGTGGAGAGATTTTCTGTTCTTCTTGATAGTGGGTCCGGGGCTAATCTGGTTGATGCTCAGTTTGCTCAGGCTCAAGGTATGCATCTGAGTGTATTGGTCAAACCGATCCCTATATTCTCCATTGACGCCAGGCCTCTCGGCCAAGGTAGCTTTGTTCATGAGGTTCATAACATTGACCTTCGGGTAGGGGCAATACATAGGGAACAATTATCTTGTTATGTGTTGGAGGGTCTACCTACTCCCATTGTGTTGGGACTTCCTTGGTTGGTTAAACATAACCCTGTGATTAATTGGCAGTCCAGAGAGATAAGCCAATGGGGTGAGTTTTGCAAAAGTAACTGCATGAACACAGTCATCAGTGCGGTCGTGCCTAGTACTTTGCCTCCTTTTTTGGAGGACTTTGGGGATGTGTTCTCTGAGGAGGGGTGTCAGGAGTTGCCTCCTCATCGCGTGTATGACTGCTCTATTAATTTACTTCCTGATGCTAAGTTACCTAAAGCTAGGTTATATAACCTTTCTGGTCCTGAGAGGCAGGCTATGAAAGATTATATTTCGGAAAGTCTGGCCAAAGGGCATATTAGACCTTCATCTTCCCCAGTGGCCGCGGGGTTCTTCTTTGTGAAGAAAAAAGATGGAGGCCTACGCCCTTGCTTGGATTTCCGCGAACTAAATCGGATTACTGTTCGAGATCCGTATCCACTCCCTCTGATTCCTGATCTCTTCAATCAAATTGTTGGCGCCAAATGGTTCTCTAAATTGGATCTCAGGGGGGCGTATAATCTGATTAGGATAAAAGAGGGGGATGAGTGGAAAACGGCGTTTAACACGCCGGAGGGACATTATGAGAACCTTGTCATGCCTTTTGGTCTGACTACTGCACCAGCAGTATTCCAACATTTTGTTAATGACATTTTTCGTCATCTGGTGGGGCTGTTTGTGGTCGTATATTTGGATGACATTTTAATTTACTCGTCAGATCTTGTGTCTCACCAGGAGCATGTGAGACAGGTGTTGCAGATCTTGCGAGACAATAAACTATACGCCAAACTGGAAAAGTGTGTATTCGCCGTACAGGAACTTCAGTTTTTGGGTTTCTTGGTGTCAGCCTCCGGTTTCCGTATGGACCCTGAAAAGGTGAGAGCAGTGCTTGAATGGGATCAGCCAGAGGATCTTAAGGCTCTGCAGCGTTTTCTGGGGTTTGCTAACTACTACCGGAAATTTATTTGTAATTTCTCATCTGTTGTCAAACCTCTCACTGACATGACAAGAAAAGGGACGGATTTTTCTAAATGGTCGGACAAAGCTTGCCAAGCTTTTTCCTCTTTGAAAAAATGTTTTGCTTCGGCACCCGTTCTCATCCAACCAGATGCATCACAGCCGTTCGTTGTGGAGGTGGACGCGTCTGACGTAGGGGTGGGTGCAATATTGTCCCAGGGTCCGTCCCCTGGTAAATGGCATCCGTGCGCTTTCTTTTCTAAGAAATTGTCGTCCGCCGAAAGGAATTATGATATCGGCAATAGGGAACTTTTGGCCATTAAGTTGGCTTTTGAAGAATGGCGTCACTTTTTGGAGGGGGCAGTCCACCCGGTCACCGTCATTACTGATCACAAGAACCTGCTGTATTTGGAATCTGCTAAGCGTCTGAATTCCAGACAAGCTCGATGGTCGTTGTTTTTTACCAGGTTTAATTTTGTTGTCACTTATCGCCCTGGATCTAAGAATGTTAAGGCGGATGCCTTGTCTCGCAGTTTCCCAGGGGCCGGGAAAATGGATGACCCGATTCCTATCCTTCAGGAGGGGGTGGTAGTGTCGGCTGTATGTTCCGAGCTTGAGGAGGAGGTATTAGAGGTTCAGGGGGACGCCCCTGCAGGACCTCCAGGGAGACTGTTTGTCCCAAATCAGTTGAGACAAAAGGTTATTGAGGCACATCATAATTCTGCTTTAGCAGGACATCCAGGGAGTAAGGCTACTTTAGATCTCCTTTCTCGCCGGTTTTGGTGGCCTAACGTTAATAAAGATGTTTTAACTTTTGTCGCGTCCTGTGGGGTTTGTGCTCGCTCTAAGACCCCTCATACCCGTCCGTCTGGGACCCTCTTACCCTTGAAACTTCCGGAGCGTCCATGGACTCATTTATCTATGGACTTCATCACGGACCTTCCTCAGTCGTCAGGGAAGACTGTCATACTGGTGGTTGTTGACAGGTTCAGTAAGATGGCACATTTCATTGCTCTTCCTGCCCTCCCTAATGCTAAAACTCTGGCGCAGGTGTTCATTGGGGAGATTGTGAGACTTCATGGGTTGCCTTCTGATGTGGTGTCAGATAGGGGGTCTCAGTTTGTGTCCAAGTTTTGGAGGGCATTTTGTTTACGTCGGGGGATGCAATTGTCATTTTCCTCGGCTTTTCATCCGCAGACCAATGGTCAGACAGAGCGTCTGAATCAAAGCCTAGAGACTTATCTTCGGTGTTTTGTCTCAGAGAACCAGGAGGACTGGTCTTCTTTCTTGCCTCTGGCAGAGTTCGCTCTTAACAACAGGCGGAGCGAGTCCACTGGTAAATCCCCGTTTTTTGGGGCATATGGTTTTCATCCCCAGTTTTGTACTTTCAATGGGGGGGGCCCTTCTGGGGTTCCTGAGGAGGAGCGTTTCTCGTCGTCACTTGCTTCAGTGTGGAGAGGTGTATTGAATAATCTGAGTGCTATGGGGAACCGTTATAAACGTATGGCTGATAGGAGGAGAGTTTCTGGTCCAGATCTTAATGTGAACGATCTGGTATGGTTGTCTACCAGGAATATAAAACTTAAAGTTCCCTCCTGGAAGCTGGGCCCCAGATTCATCGGGCCGTACAGGATCAGTTCCATAATTAATCTTGTGGCATTTCGTCTGGACCTCCCTCCTACGTTTAAAATTCATAATGTGTTCCACAAGTCATTACTTAAGAGGTACGTGGCACCAGTCATACCATCACCTCTACCTCCTCCTCCTGTGTTGGTCAATGGTAACTTGGAGTTTCAAGTGTCAAAGATCATTGACTCACGTCTGAATCGCCGGTCCCTTCAGTACTTGGTGCATTGGAAGGGGTATGGTCCAGAGGAGAGGACGTGGGTTCCTGCGTCTGACATTAACGCAGATCGTTTGGTGCGGACCTTCCACAGAACTCACCCGGGCAAACCTGGCCCTGAGGGTCCGAAGCCCCTCGTAGAAGGGGGGGTACTGTCATGTGTGCATCGCCACGAAGATCGTCGCGGTTGCACATTCTGACTTCTCACAGCTGAGTTGCTGTTTCTTTGTGTTTGGCAGTTAGGGAGTTAATTCTGTCTGTGCTCAGTTCTGGGACTGGGTGCAGTTTCTCCCGGCTGCAATTAATTATTTGTTGATTGGTTTCCTTTAAATCTCTGGTTGTCTGTTTGGGAGTTGCCAGTGAAATTCTTCATGCAGACCACAGATAGGATTGTATCTGTATAGACTTAAGTTAAAAAGCTCCTTAGTTGTTCTAAGCTCACCTTGCTTAGAGTTTAATTTCCCAGATCATTTATGTTCCTTCTGTGTTTGAGTGTGTATGCAAGTCTGTGTTTTCTCCAGTCTGTCTTATATTTCTAATCTGTGTATTTAGCAGAGATCAGCCCATATCCCTTTGGTGGTAGTCAGAATCCTTCTTAGGACTGATTACAGGGTTCAGGGTCTGATAGGAGACAGGGTTAGGCTGGAGACTTGGACCTCTGAACCATTATCAGTACCTCCAAGGTGAGGGATTAGTTAGACCCCAGTTTAGGGTCAGGTTAGACCCCCGGTCCTCTTCTTTCCTGTGACAGTGTATCAAGTCCTCAAGATCAATCCTGAGTTCAACGGATATCGTGTCAGGTAAATCTATTCTATATTTACATGCTGATGTTGCTAATTTATATGTTGTATAGAGTGTTGTTCTTTTAAGAATAGTTTACTGACATCGTACACATATCATAAGACCGCGTGACACTACCGTCCATCATTAGGTTTTTTGGTAAACCATTGGATATTTTGTCTTTTATTTATAGACACTGTGTATTGGTTTTGTTTTGGTTTTGCACATGCACATTAGCACTTTTGGCACTTTTTGCAGTTTTATATAAGAGATTAAAGGTTAAGTTTTAATATTTCAATCAGCTACTTTTCATACCATTCTTGGATTGAATACGATTGCCATTGCTCATATAAACATTGTTCTGTGGATATGGCAGGATTCTTATCTACTGGATTAGATACTAATCAATGGATTAACGAGGCAAAGGACATATTCTCAGACGGGATATTTACTCAGAAAAAATATACACCTTCATTTAACCCCTTCATGACCCAGCCTATTTTGACCTTAAAGACCTTGCCATTTTTTGCAATTCTGACCAGTGTCCCTTTATGAGGTAATAACTCAGGAACTCTTCAACGGATCCTAGCGATTCTGAGATTGTTTTTTCGTGACATATTGGGCTTCATGTTAGTGGTAAATTTAAGTCGATAATTTTTGCGTTTATTTGTGAAAAAAATGGAAATTTGGCGAAAATTTTGAAAATTTTGTAATTTTCAAATTTTTAATTTTTATTCTGTTAAACTAGAGAGTTATGTGACACAAAATAGTTAATAAATAACATTTCCCACATGTCTACTTTACATCAGCACAATTTTGGGAACAACATTTTTTTTTGTTAGGAAGTTATAAGGGTTAAAAGTTGACCAGCGATTTCTCATTTTTACAGCAAAATTTACAAAACCATTTTTTTTAGGGACCACCTCACATTTGAAGTCACTTTGAGGGGTCTATATGGCAGAAAATACCCAAAAGAGACACCTTTATAAAAACTGCACCCCTCAAGCTACTCAAAACTACATTCAAGAAGATTATTAACCCTTCAGGTGCTTCACAGGAACTAAAGCAACGTGTTAGGAAAAAATGGACATTTTAATTTTTCCAACAAAAATTTTCTTTTAGCATCAATTTTTTCATTTTTACATGGGCATCAGGATAAAATGGATCCTAAAATTTGTTGGGCAATTTCTCCTGAGTACACAGATACCTCATATGTGGTCATAAACCACTGTATGGGCGCACGGCAGGGCTCAGAAGGGAAGGAGCGCCATTTGACTTTTTGAATGGAAAATATGCTGGAATATTTAGCGGTTGCCATGTCACATTTGGAGAGTCCCTGTGTGCCTAAACATTGGAGCTCCCCAACAAGTGACCCCATTTTGGAAACTAGACCCCCTAAGGAACTTATCTAGATGCATAGTGATCATTTTGAACCCCCAGGTGCTTCACAAATTCATCTGTAAAAAAAAGAAAGTACTTTTTTTTCACAAAAAATTTCTTTTAGCCTCAGTTTTTTCATTTTCACATGGGCAACAGTATAAATTGGATCCTAAAATTTGTTGGGCAATTTCTCCTGAGTACACAGATACCTCATATGTGGTCATAAACCACTGTTTGGGCGCATGGCAGGGCTCAGAAGGGAAGCAGCGCCATTTGACTTTTTGAATGGAAAATATGCTGGAATATTTAGCGGTTGCCATGTCGCATTTGGAGAGTCCCTGTGTGCCTAAACATTGGAGCTCCCCCACAAGTGACCCCATTTTGGAAACTAGACCCCCTAAGGAACTTATCTAGATGCATAGTGAGCACTTTGAACCCCCAGGTGCTTCACAAATTGATCCGTAAAAAAAAGAAAGTACTTTTTTTTCACAAAAATTTTCTTTTAGCCTCAGTTTTTTTCATTTTCACATGGGCAACAGTATAAATTGGATTCTAAAATTTGTTGGGCAATTTCTCCTGAGTACACAGATACCTCATTTGTGATCATAAACCACTGTTTGGGCGCACGGCAGGGCTCAGAAGGGAAGGAGCGCCATTTGACTTTTTGAATAGAAAATATGCTGGAATATTTAGCGGTTGCCATGTCGCATTTGGAGAGTTCCTGTGTGCCTAAACATTGGAGCGCCCCCACAAGTGACCCCATTTTGGAAACTAGATGCCCTAAGGAACTTATCTAGATGCATAGTGAGCACTTTGAACCCCCCAGGTGCTTTACAGAAGTTTATAACGCAGAGCCGTGAAAATAAAATATCATTTTTTTTTCTCAAAAAATGATTTTTTAGCCCACTATTTTTTATTTTCACAATGGTTACAGGAGAAATTGGACCCCGAAAGTTTTTGTCCAGTTTGTCCTGAGTACGCTAGTACCCCATATGTGGGGGGGAACCACTGTTTGGGCACACGTCAGGGCTCGGAAGGGATGTAGTGACGCTTTGAAATGCCAACTTGATGGAATGGTCTGCGGGCATCTTGTTACGTTTGCAGAGCCCCTGATGCGCCTAAACAGTAGAAACTCCCCACAAGTGACCCCATTTTGGAAACTAGACACCGCAAAGAACTTATCTAGATGTGTGGTGAGCACTTTGAACCCCAAGGGCTACACAGAAGTTTATAACGCCTGGGCATGAAAATAAAAAAATCATATTTTTTCCACAATCAGGATCTTTTAGTCCCCAATTTTTTTATTTTCGCAAGGGTAACATGAGAAATTAGACCCCAAAAGTTGTTGTCCAATTTGTCCTGAGTATGCTGATATCCCATATGTGGGAGAAAACTACTGTATGGGCACACGTCGGGGCTCAGATGGGAAGTAGTGACCTTTTGAAATGCCCACTTGATGGAATGGTCTTCGGGCGTCATGTTACGTTTGCAGAGTCACTGATGTGCCTAAACAGTAGAAACTCCCCACAAGTGACCCCATTTTGGAAACTAGATCCCCCAAGGAACTCCTCTAGATGTGTGGTGAGCACTTTGAATCTCCAAGTCCTTCACAGAAGTTTATAACGCAGAGCCGTGAAAATATAAAATCATTTTTTTTCCACAAAAATAATTTTTAGTCCCCAATTTTTTTTCCCAATGTTAACAGGAGAAATTAGAACCCCCAAAGTTGTTGTGCAATTTTTCCCGAGTACGCTGATACCTCATATGTGGGGATAAACCACTGTTTGGGCATACGTCGGGGCTTGGAATAAAGGGAGCACTGTTTGACTTTTTGAACGCAAAATTTGCAGGAATCAATGGTGGCGCCATGTCGCGTATGGAGACCCCCTGATGTGCCTAAATAGTGGAAACCCCTCAATTCTAACTCCAACCCTAACCCCAACCACCCCTAACGCCTACACACACCTAACCCTAATACAAACCCTAATCATAACCCTAACCCCAACACACCCCTAACCCTAATCCCAACTCTAACCATAAACCTAACTACAAGCCTAACCCTAATTCCAAACATTACCCTAATTCCAACCCTAACCCAAATTCCAACCCTAACCGTAATTCTAACTTTAGCCCTAATGCTAACCCTAACCCTAGTTCTAACCCTAAGGCTGGGTTCATATTGCGTTTTACCAGCCCGTTCAACACGTAGCGTTGACCGGCTGGTAACGGTATAGCATAACGCGATCGCGTTATGCTATACCCGCTAGCGCAGATGAATCGGCAGATAATCAGCCGCGGATCAGCAGCAAAATCAGTCGCGGATCAGCAGCGAAATCCGCCGCGGATCAGCAGCGAAATCCGCCGCGGATCAGCAGCGAAATCCGCCGCGGATCAGCAGCGAAATCCGCCGCGGATCCGCAGCGAAATCCGCCGCCGATCAGCAGCGAAATCCGCTGCGGATCAGCAGCGAAATCCGCTGCCGATCAGCAGCGAAATCCGCTGCGGATCAGCAGCGAAATCCGCCGCCGATCAGCAGCGAAATCCGCAGCGGATCAGCAGCGAAATCCGCCGCCGATCCGCAGCGAAATCCGCCGCGGATCAGCAGCGAAATCCGCCGCCGATCCGCAGCGAAATCCGCCGCGGATCAGCAGCGAAATCCGCCGATCAGCAGCGAAATCCGCCGCGGATCAGCAGCGAAATCCGCCGCGGATCAGCAGCGAAATCCGCCGCGGATCAGCAGCGAAATCCGCGCGATCAGCAGCGAAATCCGCCGCGGATCAGCAGCGAAATCCGCGCCGATCAGCAGCGAAATCCGCGCGTCAGCAGCGAAATCGCCGCGATCAGCAGCGAAATCCGCCGCGTCACAGCGAAATCCGCAGGGATCCGCAGCAAAGTCCGCCGCGATCAGCAGCGATGTCCGCCGCGGATCAGCAGCGATGTCCGCCGCGGATCAGCAGCGAAGTCCGCCGCCGATCAGCAGCGAAATCCGCCGCCGATCAGCAGCGAAATCCGCCGCGGATCAGCAGCGAAATCCGCCGCCGATCAGCAGCGAAATCCGCCGCGGATCAGTAGCGAAATCCGCAGCGGATCCGCAGCGAAGTCCGCCGCGGATCAGCAGCGATGTCCGCCGCGGATCAGCAGCGAAGTCCGCCGCGGATCAGAGCAAATCGCGGGATCAGCAGCGAAATCCGCCGCGGATAAGCAGCGATATCCGCCGCGGATCCGCAGCAAAATCAGCTGCGGATCAGCAGCAAAATCCGCTAGGAAAAAAAAAAAAATTCTTTATTTTTTTTATTTGTCCCTACCTATGATAAAGGGGGGGTTCATTTACTTTTTTTTATTTTGATCACTGTGACAGTTTATCACAGTGATCAAAATAAATTTTTGAACACTGGGGGGCGCACTGCGCATGCGCCGGCCGGCGGGCGCACTGCGCATGCGCCCGCCATTTTCCAATATGGCGGCGCCCATGAAGAGGCCCGGGCGGACGCCGGGCCCGATCGTGGGACATCGGTGGATCGGGAGAGGTGAGTAGGGGGGTCGGAAGTCTGGGGGAGGGGATAGGAAGTGGGGGCAGTGGACTAAAAGAGGAGGGGAGCTGTAAGTGACGGCGGTGACCGATCGCTGCCATCTTTCGGTGGCGGCGGCCGATCACCGCCGTGACTCGGTGTGGGGGGGTCAGGGCTCGGTCTCCAGCCATGGCAGATGCTATTGCAGCATCGGCCATGGCTGGATTGTAATATTTCACCAATTAAATTGGTGAAATATTACACATTGCTCTGATTGGCTGTTTCACTTTTAACAGCCAATCAGAGCGATCGTGGCCATGGGGGGGTTAAGCCAACCCCCCTGTGGTGAAGCACAAAGGGTCCTGTAACTGCGGGTCGGGTGACCTTTGAGTGACCCCGGTCTCCCGGCCCGCAGGGACGAGATCCTTTCATGACGCCACATAGGCGTCATGGGTCGGATTGGCACAGGTTTTCATGACGCCTACGTGGCGTCATGGGTCGGGAAGGGGTTAATGCAGCATTTAAAGAACTCACCAAAGTGTACAAAGAGCAGGTTACCTCATGGTGGGAGGTACAGAGCTTCGAAAATTATATTAAAGCAGGGATCGTACCTAGACACCTCAGAATTGCAATATCATTCGGTTATCGGTATAAAAGCACATCCCTTTTGGCCAAATTAGAAAAAGAAGCCACAGAAAGCTCATTAAAATTGATGAAAATCCTCTTGGAGGAAGAAAATCTATACTCAGCAACTTGAATGACAAACTCAAAGAGCAAATTGAGATAACAAAAAAGTTTTCTACTGAACCAGAATTTACTGTAAAAGAGACCATTCTCCAGAACACAATCAAAAAATTCCAATATCATCTTAAAGAAAGAAAACATAAATATTTTATAAGGGATTTACAGGAATTTCGCGATAATAAAGCTTATTCTGTAAACAACATTAAAATAAACCGACCACCAGACACTGATATTTCATCTTCTGAAGCTGAATTTTCAGACTCTGATACAAGGTACAAAGGCCCCAGAGGTAGAGGAAGGGGTAGAGGAGGTACAAGGGGAGGTAGAGGTATAAATCGCAGCCCCCACAAAGGGAACATTTTTTAGATTCAGGGTACCACATGAGGACCAGATTCAACACACGAAACCCGAATTAGACAACACAATTGTGAATATCTCCTCTAGACATCTCACGAGAGAGGAAATGACAGTGCTAAGTAAAGGCATGTCATTTGTCCCCACCTCAGATTTCGAATGTTTTGAAGCTACTAAAGACCTGCACCTTTTTTCTAGGCGACTTAAGTGGAAAAAGCACTTCATGAATTTGGATAAAAAAAGTTGCGCTGAACTTGGAATTGACGATAATATGCTAGCTGACGTAAGATTTCTTTATCATTTGGGTGATCCCATTAGCGAAGAGGGGGAAGGCCCGTTTACAGATTTAAAAAATAAAAGCAAACGTATGCCCCCTGTCACGGACGTTAGTGCTATTGATATATTTACCAATCTGGTTTCCAGAGACTTTTTGGAACTCGAGAAATGTAAATATAAAAAACATCATAACCTCACGAAGGAGCGCCATTTGACTTTTTGAATAGAAAATATGCTGGAATATTTAGCGGTTGCCATGTCGCATTTGGAGAGTTCCTGTGTGCCTAAACATTGGAGCTCCCCCACAAGTGACCCCATTTTGGAAACTAGATGCCCTAAGGAACTTATCTAGATGCATAGTGAGCACTTTGAACCCCCAGGAGCTTTACAGAAGTTTATAACGCAGAGCCGTGAAAATAAAATATCATTTTTTTTTCTCAAAAAATGATTTTTTAGCCCACTATTTTTTATTTTCACAATGGTTACAGGAGAAATTGGACCCCGAAAGTTTTTGTCCAGTTTGTCCTGAGTACGCTAGTACCCCATATGTGGGGGGGAACCACTGTTTGGGCACACGTCAGGGCTCGGAAGCGATGTAGTGACGCTTTGAAATGCCAACTTGATGGAATGGTCTGCGGGCATCTTGTTACGTTTGCAGAGCCCCTGATGCGCCTAAACAGTAGAAACTCCCCACAAGTGACCCCATTTTGGAAACTAGACACCGCAAAGAACTTATCTAGATGTGTGGTGAGCACTTTGAACCCCAAGGGCTACACAGAAGTTTATAACGCCCGGGCATGAAAATAAAAAAATCATATTTTTTCCACAATCAGGATCTTTTAGTCCCCAATTTTTTATTTTCGCAAGGGTAACATGAGAAATTAGACCCCAAAAGTTGTTGTCCAATTTGTCCTGAGTATGCTGATATCCCATATGTGGGAGAAAACTACTGTATGGGCACACGTCGGGGCTCAGATGGGAAGTAGTGACCTTTTGAAATGCCCACTTGATGGAATGGTCTTCGGGCGTCATGTTACGTTTGCAGAGTCACTGATGTGCCTAAACAGTAGAAACTCCCCACAAGTGACCCCATTTTGGAAACTAGATCCCCCAAGGAACTCCTCTAGATGTGTGGTGAGCACTTTGAATCTCCAAGTCCTTCACAGAAGTTTATAACGCAGAGCCGTGAAAATATAAAATCATTTTTTTTCCACAAAAATAATTTTTAGTCCCCAATTTTTTTTCCCAATGTTAACAGGAGAAATTAGAACCCCCAAAGTTGTTGTGCAATTTTTCCCGAGTACGCTGATACCTCATATGTGGGGATAAACCACTGTTTGGGCATACGTCGGGGCTTGGAATAAAGGGAGCACTGTTTGACTTTTTGAACGCAAAATTTGCAGGAATCAATGGTGGCGCCATGTCGCGTATGGAGACCCCCTGATGTGCCTAAATAGTGGAAACCCCTCAATTCTAACTCCAACCCTAACCCCAACACACCCCTAACGCCTACACACCTAACCCTAATACAAACCCTAATCATAACCCTAACCCCAACACACCCCTAACCCTAATCCCAACTCTAACCATAAACCTAACTACAAGCCTAACCCTAATTCCAAACCTAACCCTAATTCCAACCCTAACCCAAATTCCAACCCTAACCGTAATTCTAACTTTAGCCCTAATGCTAACCCTAACCCTAGTTCTAACCCTAAGGCTGGGTTCATATTGCGTTTTACCAGCCCGTTCAACACGTAGCGTTGACCGGCTGGTAACGGTATAGCATAACGCGATCGCGTTATGCTATACCCGCTAGCGCAGATGAATCAGCAGATAATCAGCCGCGGATCAGCAGCAAAATCAGTCGCGGATCAGCAGCGAAATCCGCCGCGGATCAGCAGCGAAATCCGCCGCGGATCAGCAGCGAAATCCGCCGCGGATCAGCAGCGAAATCCGCCGCGGATCCGCAGCGAAATCAGTCGCGGATCCGCAGCGAAATCAGTCGCGGATCCGCAGCGAAATCAGTCGCGGATCCGCAGCGAAATCAGTCGCGGATCCGCAGCGAAATCAGTCGCGACCGCAGCGAAATCAGTCGCGGATCCGCAGCGAAATCCGCCGCCGATCCGCAGCGAAATCCGCCGCCGATCAGCAGCGAAATCCGCTGCGGATCAGCAGCGAAATCCGCTGCCGATCAGCAGCGAAATCCGCCGCGGATCAGCAGCGAAATCCGCCGCCGATCAGCAGCGAAATCCGCAGCGGATCAGCAGCGAAATCCGCTGCCGATCCGCAGCGAAATCCGCCGCGGATCAGCAGCGAAATCCGCCGCCGATCAGCAGCGAAATCCGCCGCGGATCAGCAGCGAAGTCCGCCGCGGATCAGCAGCGAAATCCGCCGCGGATCAGCAGCGAAATCCGCCGCGGATCAGCAGCGAAATCTGCCGCCGATCAGCAGCGAAATCCGCAAGCGGATCAGCAGCGAAATCCGCCGCCGATCAGCAGCGAAATCCGCTGCGGATCAGCAGCGAAATCCGCCGCCGATCAGCAGCGAAATCCGCCGCGGATCAGCAGCGAAATCCGCAGCGGATCCGCAGCGAAGTCCGCCGCGGATCAGCAGCGATGTCCGCCGCGGATCAGCAGCGAACTCCGCCGCGGATCAGCAGCGAAATCCGCCGCGGATAAGCAGCGATATCCGCCGCGGATCCGCAGCAAAATCAGCTGCGGATCAGCAGCAAAATCCGCTAGGAAAAAAAAAAAAATTCTTTATTTTTTTTATTTGTCCCTACCTATGATAAAGGGGGGTTCATTTACTTTTTTTTATTTTGATCACTGTGACAGTTTATCACAGTGATCAAAATAAATTTTTGAACACTGGGGGGCGCACTGCGCATGCGCCGGCCGGCGGGCGCACTGCGCATGCGCCCGCCATTTTCCAATATGGCGGCGCCCATGAAGAGGCCCGGGCGGACGCCGGGCCCGATCGTGGGACATCGGTGGATCGGGAGAGGTGAGTAGGGGGGTCGGAAGTCTGGGGGAGGGGATAGGAAGTGGGGGCAGTGGACTAAAAGAGGAGGGGAGCTGTAAGTGACGGCGGTGACCGATCGCTGCCATCTTTCGGTGGCGGCGGCCGATCACCGCCGTGACTCGGTGTGGGGGGGTCAGGGCTCGGTCTCCAGCCATGGCAGATGCTATTGCAGCATCGGCCATGGCTGGATTGTAATATTTCACCAATTAAATTGGTGAAATATTACACATTGCTCTGATTGGCTGTTTCACTTTTAACAGCCAATCAGAGTGATCGTGGCCACGGGGGGGTTAAGCCAACCCCCCTGTGGTGAAGCACAAAGGGTCCTGTAACTGCGGGTCGGGTGACCTTTGAGTGACCCCGGTCTCCCGGCCCGCAGGGACGAGATCCTTTCATGACGCCACATAGGCGTCATGGGTCGGATTGGCACAGGTTTTCATGACGCCTACGTGGCGTCATGGGTCGGGAAGGGGTTAATGCAGCATTTAAAGAACTCACCAAAGTGTACAAAGAGCAGGTTACCTCATGGTGGGAGGTACAGAGCTTCGAAAATTATATTAAAGCAGGGATCGTACCTAGACACCTCAGAATTGCAATATCATTCGCTTATCGGTATAAAAACACATCCCTTTTGGCCAAATTAGAAAAAGAAGCCACAGAAAGCTCATTAAAATTGATGAAAATCCTCTTGGAGGAAGAAAAATCTATACTCAGCAACTTGAATGACAAACTCAAAGAGCAAATTGAGATAACAAAAAAGTTTTCTACTGAACCAGAATTTACTGTAAAAGAGACCATTCTCCAGAACACAATCAAAAAATTCCAATATCATCTTAAAGAAAGAAAACATAAATATTTTATAAGGGATTTACAGGAATTTCGCGATAATAAAGCTTATTCTGTAAACAACATTAAAATAAACCGACCACCAGACACTGATATTTCATCTTCTGAAGCTGAATTTTTAGACTCTGATACAAGGTACAAAGGCCCCAGAGGTAGAGGAAGGGTAGAGAGGGGAGGTAGAGGTATAAATCGCAGCCCCCCACAAAGGGAACATTTTTTAGATTCAGGGTACCACATGAGGACCAGATTCAACACACGAAACCTGAATTAGACAACACAATTGTGAATATCTCCTCTAGACATCTCACGAGAGAGGAAATGACAGTGCTAAGTAAAGGCATGTCATTTGTCCCCACCTCAGATTTCGAATGTTTTGAAGCTACTAAAGACCTGCACCTTTTTTCTAGGCGACTTAAGTGGAAAAAGCACTTCATGAATTTGGATAAAAAAAGTTGCGCTGAACTTGGAATTGACGATAATATGCTAGCTGACGTAAGATTTCTTTATCATTTGGGTGATCCCATTAGCGAAGAGGGGGAAGGCCCGTTTACAGATTTAAAAAATAAAAGCAAACGTATGCCCCCTGTCACGGACGTTAGTGCTATTGATATATTTACCAATCTGGTTTCCAGAGACTTTTTGGAACTCGAGAAATGTAAATATAAAAAACATCATAACCTCACAAAAACCGAGATGAAAGCACTAAATGATCTGGAAAACGATGGGAGTATCATCATTAAACCCTCAGATAAAGGGGGCAACATCGTAGTGATGGATACATCCCAATACAAAACACTTTGTTGCTCCCTTTTAGGAGAGGATATGGGATACGAGAAATTAAAGGCAAATCCCACAGCGCAGTATCATGAGGAATTAAAAACACTGGTTAATGAAGCGCTGTGCAATAAACTTATCAGCCCAGATGAAAAAGAATTTTTGATTCCTACCCATCCTATGGTAGCGACTTTTTATTGTCTACCTAAGGTACACAAAGGCCTATGTCCACTCAAAGGAAGGCCGATTGTATCAGGCATTGATAGTCTCACCCAAAACTTGGGACTATATATAGACAAAATTCTTAGACCGTTTGTGTCTTCACTTAGCTCATACGTCAGAGATACGACGGACCTTCTTCTTAAAATCGACAATATTGAGCTGGGCGACAATATGATCCTAGGATCAATTGACGTAGAGGCTCTTTATTCCTCAATTCCGCATGAGAAAGGCATTATGGCTGCGGAATACTATCTGAAAACCAAAGGTTGTCAATATAATGAACATAACAAATTCGTTTTGAGAGCCCTAGAATTTTGTTTAACCAGAAATTATTTTCTTTTTGACAATAAGTACTTCCACCAGCTCAGGGGCACTGCCATGGGCAGTCCATGTGCACCTTCATACGCCAATTTACTCCTGGGCTGGTGGGAAGAAAACATCGTCTTTGGTGAATCAAATGGTGAGGCGGAGGATAAAATTGTAATGTGGCTCCGCTACATCGACGATGTTTTTGTGATTTGGAGAAGTGATGTGGAGAGTTTCAGATATTATGTGCAAGGTCTTAACAATAACAACATTGGCCTCCGCTTCACTTTTGAGGCCAATGCACAGAGTCTCCCCTTTTTGGACATTTTGATTGAGAGAGGTGAAGGAGGTCATTTGGTTACCAAGACGTATAGGAAACCAACCTCATCAAACTCTCTGTTAAGATGGGAATCAAGCCACCCCCTCCCTCTTAAAAAAGGGATACCAAAGGGACAGTATTTCAGGATCAAAAGAAATTGCTCAAATCCAAACCTTTTCAAACAACAAGCAGATGATTTGATCATCGTTTTATAGAGAGAGGATACCCCGATCACGTACTTAGGGACGCCTATAAAACTGCCTTGACACGAGAGAGGAAAGATCTCCTTACTCCAAAAGAAAAAACAGAGGAAGGAAACATCACCAGATATATAACCAAATTCTCCAACATGTCAAAAGAAATGAGAGACATCATTATGCGTCACTGGCCAATTTTATGCATGGACAGGGATTTGTCGAGGGTAATCTCCACGACTCCACAAATCACGTTCAAGAAAGGACGATCTATTAAGGATAGGTTAGTACGCAGCCATTTTGCCTCCTCTGAACCAAAAAACCCTACATGGCTGAAAAGCCCAATACAAGGGTGTTACAAATGCGGAGGGTGTAAATACTGTGGGGCCCTGAAACAAGGGAAAGAGTTTAGTAGCACCACTACCAAGAAGGTATACCCCATTAGGCAATTCATTAACTGCAAAAGCATTGGGGTTGTCTACAACATCACCTGCAAATGCGGCGTACAGTACGTAGGGAAAACAAGAAGAGAGTTCAAGAAAAGAATAGGGGAGCATCATAGGGACATTATCAACAGAAGAGACACCCCTGTAGCAAACCATGTAAATCTCATGCATGGAGGAGACACAAAATCCCTAGCTTTCATGGGCATTGAAAAAATCAAACAAAATCAAAGGGGAGGAGATTGGGACAAACGGATCCTTCAAAGAGAAACATTCTGGATCTTCAATCTCCAAACAACCCATCCGAAAGGATTAAATGAACTCATCACCTATTCTTCCTTCTTGTAGAGTAAGGACCACTAGGGCCTCTAAAATAGGGTCAGCCGCCGTTGAGTGGGGGCGCCACTGCGCAGGTTTTAGGGTGCCAACCTCCGCGTGAGGTAGGGACACAATAGACAGGGTAAAACAGGGATTCCTTAGCGTGCACCCTTTCTATCCTTCATCAAGAAGGTCCGTCGTCTCACTCATTGCATGCAACAAGATACTTTATTCCATTCAAACAATTATATCCACTTAAATTATTTTTTCAAAAAAATATACCCCTGTCATCTATCAAGTGAATCTAATGTATACTCTTTTCCAGGTACTGCCAGAAAGAGATTTGTTATCTCCTGCAAAATCTCCACAAATAGGCACCATATTTATTTGGTATATCTTATATATAAAGATTTTGACCATAATGTACATGTTTCTCCCAGCCAATTTTTTATTTAAGAGAAACCTGTAGTTTCTTCCTCTATAATGCATAAGCAGATGTAATAGGGACGAATCGCCATATTTCGCAGACATATATATATGCCCTGCTCTATGGGATTCTTTCTTCCTTAAACAGGAAATGATGTTCCTCGAGGTCGAAACTTTCTGAATCACAGCGCATGCGCTAGATGAACAGCACATGCGTTCCAACTACCGGATATGACGCTCCCAGCGTCCGGAACAGGAAACCGATCGATACAAACGGTATCTATAAAAAGCACGGTTATGCACACGCCGCTAAGTCCTGTCGCTGCATAAATGCTCTAAAATCTCCCTGAGGATTCTTAATTGAATGAAACGCGTCGGGAGACGCCACTGGGGTGGAGACCGCCTAACATGACATATGGTCACGGAGGGGATCTCCCCCAGGAGAGATGAATCATGCCCGCACTATGAAGCCGCAGATGAGTACCGCAAAAATTTGAAAACCACAGTGGGGGTTAATATAAACAGAATCATGTATACTGTTACTCCCCTGATGGTATTGTGGGACAAAGGGCATGTTTATTAATTCATCTATATGACAGGTGCATATATTATTAGCTCCAAAACTTTAAGGAGCAACTGACTTATGTCCATAAAAACCAATCCCATTATTTATAAATAGACGAAGTGCATTTAAGGGGGCATTATTTATAATATAAACGCTGGTCTCAGCTTTAAAGACCTCCCATAAGAAAGGAACTATACTTTTGACAAAATACCACTAAACATAAGGGTACTTTATCTTTGTAATAGTCCCATTTAATAGTATGGTCAAACTGTCGGTATAGAAGCACTACCGTCCATCATTAGGTTTTTTGGTAAACCATTGGATATTTTGTCTTTTATTTATAGACACTGTGTATTGGTTTTGTTTTGGTTTTGCACATGCACATTAGCACTTTTGGCACTTTTTGCAGTTTTATATAAAAGATTAAAGGTTAAGTTTTAATATTTCATGAAGGATTGGAAGACGGAAGGGGCATTAGTGAGCCCAAAAGGTATCATTAGGTACTCAAAATGCCCTCAGGAGTATTGACCGCCGTCTTCCATTCATCACCGTGCTTAATGCGAATAAGATTATACGCCCCCCCTAAGGTGGTCAAGCTTGGTAAACCAACTAGCACCTTTCACTCTGGAGAACAAATAGGAAATCAGGGGTAACGGATACTGATATTTAGCAGTGATTTTATTAAGGGGACGATAGTCAATACACGGCCTCAATGAACCATCCTACTTGGCCACAAAGAAAAAGCCGGCATCTAAAGGTGAAGAGGATGGTCTTATATACCCCTTCTCCAATGACTCTTTGATATAAGATTGCATAGCATCATGTTCAGGTACAGATAAATTAAAGAGACGACCCTTGGGAAATTTACAACCGGGCATTACTCGATCGCGCAATCATAACTCCTGTGAGGAGGCACTAAATACATCTGAGAAATCAGCCAAATAGTCAGGGACATCCTGAGACTGGGGAGAGGTAGAGAAGACAGGAATGTCACTAAGAACACATTGGAAAGAAGAAGGTGTGCACTCGGCCTAGAAAAGAGGAGGTGCAAGTGTAACGGAATAAATCCGACTATAGAGCAATATAATATACTGCACACTCTATAGGAATTCTATGCAAAATCTTGGAAAATTTATTTATACAACCAATACGGCAAAAGGCACATAATAAGTATAAGCGACACACAAAGCATTTGACGTTTCGACTCTCCCGAGTCTTAATCATAAGTCGCTATAAAATAAAAAAGGTAACAAAATGAATAACACATTATACATCAAAATGGTTGTAAACACTGGACATGTACAAAAATAGACATTAAAAAACTTAAAAAAACACCAAAATAACAGAAATAATGCAAAGCACCATAGAGACTTATAGGCACCAACTGATTGCATTGATATCAAAAAGTGAAGTCTTTAGCGGGAAAGATGGTGATTGAAACCAACTACCAGATAGGTATAGTGAGATAAAGATAGAAATAGTATAAATAAAATGCACACCAGGAGGAAAAGAGCTGGATTACCTGCAATGTAATGTATCAGAAGAGGTATAGGAATAATGAATTTCTGATAAAGCTAGTAATGTGGAATGAAAGGGAATAAATTAGCAATACTTTTAGTAGACTCTGAGCTGAAAACAAGGTATACTTGCAAACATGAGAATAATACCTGTAGGTTTATGAGGAATAATGAGCCGCCATATACTTAGTGCATGTATAGGTATTGAACCTATGGAAATAGGAATGTACAAACAGAAAAAGTTAGTCCCCAGAATTCTTACTTTGTACAATGGCATAAAATGTAGTAGCCCCATATGATTATATAGTTACCTATATGGTTGTTATTATAGGTAAACTGAACAAAACCTCTGGCGGGACTTCCTCCATCGTGGCAGGCGGTGGTGGCGGGGAGGGGGCTAGGGGGCCGGTGAGGAAAGGCAAGGTCACTAGAGGCTCCTCATATCAATGGAGGCAGGCGGCTCGCCATGGGGGTAAGGAGCAGGTGGAGCCTCGGGTAACCGGGGTGATACCTGCTCCTCCCTTTAGGTCGGTGGCTAAAGCCTCTGAGGCCCTGGGGGAGGAAGCTGTAAACGAGGAGATCAAGGAGGATGGAGAGGGAGGATAAAGCGGCTGACTCAGACAGCTCCTCTCAATATGAAAGTGTTGATGAGGAAGTCGTAGAGCAGCCTACAACATCAATGGATGGGAAAAAACGTACCAACAGGAGGGAGGGGATGAGGAGGTTGAACAAGTCTTCCAAATCCCCCCCACCCCGACCGTGAATGTACCAACGGAAGGGCCCACCGTCCCCCTCTGATCACACTCTACAACCGGTTCCAAGCCCTTGGAGACTCTGCTAAAGAGTTGCAGGACGAGGGTGAGGGGCCGGGGGCGGCATCGGGGGTTCTTCAGGGGACGGCGGAGTCCAACCCTCAGGGGACGTTGTTTCTCCTGGGGGGGGACAGACCCGGATTCCGGAGGTGAGGACACCAGGGGAGGAGGAATGGACACCTCAACAACCTTAAAGAGGAAGGGTTCTGACTCCTCCCCAGAGGGTGGTGGGAGTGGAGCGGGTAAGAAGAAGGCCGTTGAACTTGATCACTCATGATGGCTGAACTCGCCCCGTTGACGCTGGCGTCCATTAATGTCGCCAGCATTAAGTCAGATGCGGCTAGATTTGCGGCCTTTGATTTTTTCACCCGAATTGAGGCTGAAATTTTATTTTTGCAGGAGACCAGACTAACTGACATGGGGGCCATATATAAGGCACGGAGGGAGTGGAGGTGCGGGCCCTCATACTGGTCTCTTGCGGCCGAGCCTTATAGCGGGGTGGCGGTCCTTTTTAAGACTGCAGATGTGGAATGCAGACGAGTGATCGAGTTAGAAATGGGGAGGTGCCTGGTCCTTGACGTCTTCATGAGGGGACAAGAGCTTCGGCTCATAAACATCTATGGTCCCCAATCTAAGTGGGACCGAAAATGTCTCTTCCTGAAGATTAAGCCCTTTCTTTTTACGAGCCGACAGGTGGTCTTCGGTGGGGACTTTAACACCATTACGATGTCCCGTGATCGGGGGGGGTCCTGGAGATCTTCTGGCTTATGACAGCGTCGGCTTAATAATATAGGTAGTGAAGCTCGCCTGGTGGATGTCCACATCCGGCACACCCCAGGCCACGGGGGTTTCACCTATCATAGGGGTAGCTGTAGATCTAGAATAGACAGGTTTTTTTTAAAGGAGGACGCCATCTTTTCTGCTGTGTCCGCCGTTGAGGTGGAGTTCTCCGATCACTGTCTAATTTTCTTTTCTCTGAATGTTGCAGAGACTCACCAGATGGGAAGAGGGCTGTGGAAGCTGAATTCGTCCCTACTGGAAGAAGCGGAGGTGAGACAATCCTTCGAGGATTTTCTTCAGAGCCAGGTACCGCTTTTGGATCTCTGTAACAGTAAGTCAGAGTGGTGGGAGATCTTCAGAAAGCAGGTGGTGGGGTTCTTCCGCCAGCTCTCGGGTCTCAGAAGTCTGAGCTGGCATCGCTTGTATCAGGCTCTGGGGAGGAAACTCGAGCAGCTCGTCTCGACTGGAGGTGACTGTGAGGAAATCTCCAGAGTGAAGTCTTCGCTTAAGAGGTGTCAGTATGATAGGCACACATCTTTGGTTTTTGAGAGGGATTTCGGGAAGTACCGCTCACCCGACCCCTACAGGAACTGTAAGATGTCAGTGAATTGCAAGACGGTGACAGGACTGATCGACAGTACGGGGTCCCTGAACAGATCCAAATCAGGGATCCTGGAGGTGGTCAGGTCCTTTTACTCACGCCTCTTGGGAAAGAGGGATCTGGATCGGGATGAGATGTCGGCTTTCCTGGCTGAAACCATCCCTGAGCCAGGGGATGATCCCTCTCTTGGTGTTTTGGCAGAAGCAATCAGGGAAGAGGAAGTGAGAGCTGGCCATTGATGGGCTTCGGCCCAAAAAATCGCCAGGTCCGGATGGCTTAACATCCGAGTTCTATAAGACCTTTGGGGACTCCATGGTCCCCCTCTTGACTGGGGTGTTTAATGAGTGTCTTTCCTCGGGCACTCTTCCCAGTTCAATGAGGAGGTCAGCCCTGATTATTCTGTCAAAGGGTAAAGACTCGTCCCGTATTGAGAATTGGCGTCCCATAGCGCTTCTCAATACGGACCGTAAGGTTCTGGTGAAGGTGTTGTTTAATCGGCTGGTCAAGTTTGCACCCCGGCTCCTTTCGGAGGCCCAGCACTGCACTGTTCCAGGCCGCAGCACTTTTAGTGCTGTGCTCGGTGTCCGAGAGGCAGTGGAACAGGGTAGGGCAGGTTGCTGGAAGGGGTACCCACTGTCATTAGATCAAGCAAAAGCCTTTGACCGGGTTAACCATGAGTACCTCTGGTCTATCCTTTTGAGGTACGGTCTGCCTGGGAGGTTTGTAAATTGGCTAGAGATCTTATACCAAGGGGCTGAGACTTTCCCGCTTGTGAACGATTGGTCGGGTCGCCCCTTTGAGGTGGGTTCTGGGGTCCGTCAGGGCTGTCCTCTGAGCCCACTTTTATATGCGTTCGCGATTGATCCCTTCAGGAGGAGGGTAGATCGTGGACCGTTGGTGGGAGTCGGGATGGACCAGGCGGGCTCTGGGCCCCTCTGCAGACGATGTTTCCCTTTTCGTATCCTCGAGAGGGGAGGCGGATTGGATCATGTCCGAGGTCGTGCGTTACTCGGAGGCATCCGGGTCCATGATCAACCGGGAAAAGTGTGAGAGTCTCTGGCTGGGAGGGGGAGATCCTAGTTTTGATCTCCCAGGCACCCTTCCAGAGCCCCAGGCAAAAGGTGGACCAGTGGAAGGGTTGGTCTTTAACCCTGAGGGAAAGGGTTGGCTTGGCTAAAGGCTTTCTGCTTCCCTTGTTAATTTACCTGGGCAGTGTGTGCATCTTGCCAGAACTCTCTGGACATGAGTTTACAGCCTGTTCTTCCAGCTGTTATGGGGGAATAGGCTCAACCTAATCAAGAGGGAGGTCACGTACCGTAAGAGGAGACTAGGTGGGTTGGGTATGGTCAACCCAGTAGTGTTCTTAGTGAACACCTTTTTTAAAGCCAATATTTTCAACCTCTGGCTAGAGAGGGCTTCCTCCATGGGTATTCTCCTGCAGGGGTTGGTTTCAGTCCTTCTTCCAGGAATGGAGACAGGAGGGCGAGTGAAGGACCTCCGTACACCTCACGGATATCTCCCGGCTTACACTACCCCGGTTCTGAAGGTAATCTGCCGGTGGGGTCTGGAAATGAGGGAAATCAGGAGAGAAGGGTTCTGTTGACCCATTTCCAGAAGCCCCTGGTCCTCAGGGATTGCCCAGGCCGGGATATGGAGGTGGGGCTCGGGCTTTTAAATTCAAAGCGGATCCCCACAAAGTTTTGGGACTTGGCCTGGCGCTGCTTTCACGGGAGACTGTGTGTAAGGGACAACCTGAAGTACATCAACTCCGATGATCGGGTTGTCCCCGTGAGGAGTGTGGCGACAAACTGGAAAGCATGGAGCACTTCCTCCTTCGGTGTCCCTTTAATGCAGAGGTTTACAACAGGGTGGGTGCTTCCATACGTTGGCCGCGGCTGGCGTCCCTTTCCTACGCCGAGTGGGTCTATGGGGCGTTCAGATCCCTGGGTGGCCGAGAGCAGAGCACTTTATTCCTAGTTAGCGTAGTGGTCAGGTTTTACACGTGGAATGCACGGTGTTTAGTGTCGACGCAACAGAAAGCCCTCCCCTGGGATGAGGTGGTTAGTAATATCTTGGGTGACCTGGGGAAGGTGCGTTCTTTGGAGTTCGAGAGGCTGGGTGTGAGGAGAGCCTCTTGGCTTTGGAGGGGCCTCTCCTTTTGAAAACACACTCAAGGGAAAGTTGGTCTGCGTGTGGATGGTGGTAGGGATAGCATAAGGTGGTGTGGGTGTTGAGGGAGAGAAGTAGGGGCAGATAGGGACTGGGAGGGACAGTTGTAGGGATAGATAGAGAGTTAGTTAAGTTAGGTAGAGCAGGGATAGATAGGGATAGATAGGGACAGTTTGTTAGGGACAGAAGTAGGGACAGTTTTAGTTGATAAGGGACAGGGTGAATGTGTTGTTGGTAAGGGACAGGGCCTCTTAGGGCTCCAGCCTCCTGGTGGTGGGCTACTGCATGTCATAGTATAGCTTTTTGTTTTGTAAATAAAATAAAAGATAATGGATATTGAGGCTTGCAGACACTGAACTTGGGCCTTGCAAGTTTAGAAAGTTAGGTTACGATAAAGTATGATAAAGTTGTGGTTAAGAATATATGTTATACATAAATATGATATATATTGTCTATGTGCTATGTGTTTTTGTGTCATTGTGTGTGGCGTTGGTGTTTATATTGTATATTGTATATAGTGTGTATAGTTAAGTGGGGGATGGGTGGGTACAGTTAGGTTGGGTGGGGGTTTTGAAGGGGTTTTGAGGGCATATGGGCAGAACTTGCCATGGACCCATGAAGAATGATAAGGAGTGCTGTGTATGGGCATAAACTTCTATGGACCCGGGCTTGTAGTGATAAGGCCATGAACTTATGGACCTGTTATGTTTCGGTAGCTGAGGAGTGCAGGTAAAAAAGGCAATACACCAGAGAAGTTGGAATCTATGAGATTGCAGTACCCTGACTAACCACCACAACTAGAGGCAGCCGTGGAGCGTTCCTACGTTGGTCCTAGACGCCTCGTCACAGCCTGAGAAACTAACTACACCTAAAGATAGAAAGAGGAAAGCTATCTGCCCCGGAGCAGATCCCCAAAGAACATAGAAAGCCCCCAAACATGTAATGGCGGTTAGACAAGATGAAATACTGACACAGACAGAAAATAGTATGAGCAAACGTTGGGGCCCAAACTACCTAAATAGAAAAGGATAGGAAGGGCACTTACTGCAATCCCAAAAAAACCCTGAAAAGCACCAACTCTACTAATTTCAAAATCACCTGAGATCACACGACCTCTACCACCTAAATTAGTTCTCTGGTGTAACAAAATCAAAACAGCAGCCACTGAAAAAACTGGAAAAAGCAAAAGTACAAACATCAGTGGCTGAACTAAACTGAGAGGGCAAAGCCCCGGAGGGGACCCTGAAGGCCCCCACAGAAGTGCAGGACAAAATGCAAAAATCAAGCACAAAAACAAAAAGAAGAAAATGTCTTATCTGTTAGCAGGAGATGCAGACACGACACAGCAGGCTACAAAGGAAACAGGACTCAAGGATTGAGACCAGAACAATTGATCACCGGCAACCCTGATGGGAAGGTGACTCCCTTATATAAGACCAGTCAGTAACACCTGATTCCCACTCCTCACAATCTTCACTGGACAGTCAAGTACCGCTTGTAACCACCAGAGGGAGCCTCTGCTCAGAACTCATTTCAAGTCCATTCACAACAGTACCCCCCCCTTGAGGAGGGGTCACCGAACCCTCACTTGAGCCACCAGGTCGGTCAGGATGAGTTCTATGATACGCACGGATGAGTCTCCTAGCATGGATGTCCGAAGCAAACACCCAAGAATTGTCTTCCTGACCATAACCTCTCCACTTAACCAAATACTGGAGTTTCCGTCTAGAAAAACGAGAATTCAATATTTTCTCAACCACAAACTCCATATTGCCCTCAACCAGAACAGGGTCAGGAGGCAAAGCAGTAGGAACCACTGGCTCAACAAACCTCTTCAACAAGGACTTATGGAACACGTTATGGATCTTAAATGTCCCTGGAAGAAGCAAACGAAAAGAAACAGGATTAAGAATCTCCATGATCTTATAAGGTCCAATGAACCTAGGCTTAAATTTAGGAGATGCCACTCTCATAGGAATATTTCTTGAGGACAACCAGACCAAGTCCCCCACTTTAAACCGAGGACCATCAGTCCTATGCCGGTTAGCAAACCACTGGGCCCTCTCCTGAGAGAGGGACAACCTCTCCACTACCTGGTCCCAAATCTGTTGCATACGCTCCACAACAGAGTCAACACCTGGACAGACAGAAGCCTCCGTCTGTCCTGAAGAAAATCGAGGGTGAAACCCAGAATTACAGAAAAATGGAGACATCAAAGTGGCAGAGCTAGCCCTATTATTAAGAGCAAACTCAGCCAAAGGCAAAAAAGAGACCCAGTCATCCTGATCAGCAGACACAAAGCATCTCAGATAAGTCTCCAATGTCTGGTTTGTTCTCTCAGTTTGACCATTGGTCTGAGGATGAAACGCCGAGGAGAAAGACAATTGAACACCAAGTTTAGAACAAAAGGTCCTCCAAAATCTGGAAACAAACTGGACTCCTCTGTCAGACACAATGTTCTCAGGAATGCCGTGTAAACGAACCACGTGCTGAAGGAACAAAGGCACCAATTCAGAGGAGGAAGGCAACTTAGGCAATGGCACAAGATGTATCATCTTGGAAAACCTATCACAAATCACCCAGATGACGGTCATTCTCTGAGAAACAGGGAGGTCGGAAATGAAATCCATAGAGATATGGGTCCATGGTCTCTTGGGCACAGGCAATGGCATCAACAAACCACTAGAGTGAGAGCAAGGCTTGGAGCGAGAGCAAGTCCCGCAGGACTGCACAAATTCCCTGACATCACGGGACAAGGTAGGCCACCAAAAGGACCGACTAACCAAGTCTCTGGTACCAAAAATTCCGGGATGCCCAGCCAACGCGGAACAATGAATCTCAGACATCACACTCTTTTTCCACTGGTCCGGGACAAACAATTTTCCAACAGGGCAGCGCTCGGGCCTATCCTCCTGACACCCCTCCAGAGCAAGTCTCAAATTGGGTGAGATGGCGGAAAGAACTACACCCTCTTTCAAAATAACAGAAGGATCAGATAACTCAGGAGAGTCCGCAAGGAAACTCCTCGAGAGGGCATCCGCCTTAACATTCTTAGTGTCAGGAAGAAAGGAAACCACAAAATTAAAACGTGTGAAAAACAAGGCCCACCTGGCCTGTCTAGGAGTGAGTCGCTTGGCAGATTCCAGATAAACCAGATTCTTATGGTCCGTAAGGACCACAACCTGATGTTTGGCTCCCTCCAGCCAATGTCTCCACTCTTCAAAAGCCCACTTCATGGCCAGTAACTCCAATTTACCCACATCATAATTACGTTCAGTAGGAGAAAATTTTCGAGAGAAAGAGGCACAAGGGTTACTTTTAGAGGTCTCTGGATCTTTTTGGGACAAAACGGCACCTGCCCCAATTTCAGAGGCATCAACCTCCACCTGAAATGGCAGAGAAACATCAGGCTGCCGTAGAACAGGAGCAGAAGTGAATCTCTGCTTAAGTTCCTGAAATGCAGAGACTGCCTCAGGAGGCCAATTCACCACATCCGAACCCTTTCTGGTCAAATCAGTCAATGGTTTAACAATAACCGAGAAATTACCAATAAATTTACGATAAAAATTGGCAAAACCCAAAAATCTTTGAAGAGCCTTTAATGAAGTAGGTTGGACCCAATCACAGATGGCCTGAACCTTGACCGGGTCCATTTCAATAACAGATGGGGACAAAATGAATCCCAGAAATGAGATCCTCTGTACGCCAAAAAGACACTTTGATCCCTTCACATACAGAGCATTCTCTCTCAAAATCTGGAATACAGTTCGAACATGTTTCACATGAGAGTCCCAGTCATTAGAAAAAATCAAGATATCATCCAAATAAACAATCAGAAATTTATCCACAAAATCCCTGAAAATGTCATTCATGAAGGACTGGAAGACAGAAGGAGCATTAGTGAGCCCAAAGGGCATCACAAGGTACTCAAAATGCCCCTCAGGGGTATTGAATGCCGTCTTCCATTCATCCCCGTGCTTAATGCGAATAAGGTTATATGCCCCCCTGAGGTCAAGCTTGGTAAACCAAGTAGCGTTTTTTCACCCTGGAAAACAGGTCAGAAATCAAAGGTGACGGGTATTGATATTTTACAGTAATATTGTTCAAAAGACGATAATCAATGCACGGCCTTAATGAACCATCCTTTTTGGCCACAAAGAAAAAACCGGCACCTAAGGGTGAAGAGGATGGTCTGATATGACCCTTCTCCAATGATTCCTTGATATAAGACCGCATAGCGTCATGTTCAGGTACAGACAAGTTAAAAAGGCGACCTTTAGGGAATTTACTACCAGGCACTAATTCAATAGCGCAGTCATAGCTCCTATGGGGAGGCAAGGATGCAGATTTACTTTCGCTAAACACATCAGAAAAATCAATCAAAAAGTCAGGAACATCCTGAGCCTGGGGGGAGGCAGAAAAAACAGGAGTGTTGGT
The DNA here is from genome assembly GCA_033576555.1 of Oophaga sylvatica. Taxonomy (NCBI): domain Eukaryota; kingdom Metazoa; phylum Chordata; class Amphibia; order Anura; family Dendrobatidae; genus Oophaga; species Oophaga sylvatica. The sequence continues at coordinate 28,900 of JARQOD010005048.1, forward strand.
ATTAACACATTGGCAGCCCCAACTGGTTACAGACACAGATTTCCAATCCAAAACAGGATTATGAGACTGCAACCAAGGGAAGCCCAGTACGATAATATCATGCAGATTATACAGAACCAAAAATTTACAGCACTCCTGATGATCAGGTTCAACCCTCATTATCACCTGAGTAGAGAACTGAGGTTTATTCTCAGCCAAAGGGGTAGAATCGATCCCCAGTAGGGGAATAGACTTCTGTAGGGGTATCAAGGGAAACCCACAACATTTAGCAAAATCAAAATCCATCAGGTTAATAGCTGCTCCAGAATCAACGAAAGCCTGAGCAGAAAATGAGGACAGAGAGCATATCAGAGTGACAGTTAATAAAAACTTAGTCTGAACACTACCCAAGACAACTGAGCGTGCAAAACGTCTTCCCCGCTTAGGGCAGACTGAAATAGCATGAGAGGCATCACCACAGTAGAAACATAACCCATTGCGCTTTCGAAACTCATGACGCTGTGCCCCAGACACCACTCTATCACACTGCATGGGTTCAGAAGCTGGTTCACAAGGCAACACCATTTCAGCATACTTCTCCGCTCACGCAAACGTCTGTCAATTTGAATCGCTAATGACATAGAATCATTGAGACCAGAGGGGACAGAGAATCCCACCATAATATCCTTTACATTATCTGACAGACCCTTCCGAAAAAGGGTCGCCAAAGCGTCGTCATTCCACTTGGTCAGGACTGCCCACCTACGGAATCTCTGACAGTATAACTCAGCGTCATCAAGACCCTGATTTAATGCCAACAAGGCTTTTTCAGCTTGATCAGTGACATTAGGCTCATCGTACAATAACCCCAAAGCCTGAAAAATTGCATCAACATCTCTCAAAACAGGATTCCCAGGTGTCAGGGAAAAAGCCCAATCCTGAGGATCGCCGCGCAGGAGAGAGATGACAATTTGAACCTGCTGCGCTGCGTTCCCTGAGAACTTAGATTTTAAGGCAAAAAACAATTTACAATTATTTTTGAAATTCTGAAACTTAGCTCGATCCCCTAAAAACAAATCTGGCATGGGAATCCTAGGTTCCACAACAGGCAACCTAGCAAGATAGGCAGCAATACTCCGAACCTCAGTGGCAAGCTGATCCACACGGCCAGACAACTGTGCAAACTCCATTGAGAGAAAAAAAAATCCTCCCCAGCACCCAGAGATACAGAGGGAAAAAAAAAAAATGCAACAAACAGAAAAATATCTCTGACAACTCTGACAACCTTTTTTCTTTCACAATATTTTTTCCCTTCTGTGAGTACCATACAATTTTCAATTTTTAGGCCGGTGATACTGTTATGTTTCGGTAGCTGAGGAGTGCAGGTAAAAAAGGCAATACACCAGAGAAGTTGGAATCTATGAGATTGCAGTACCCTGACTAACCACCACAACTAGAGGCAGCCGTGGAGCGTTCCTACGTTGGTCCTAGACGCCTCGTCACAGCCTGAGAAACTAACTACACCTAAAGATAGAAAGAGGAAAGCTATCTGCCCCGGAGCAGATCCCCAAAGAACATAGAAAGCCCCCAAACATGTAATGGCGGTTAGACAAGATGAAATACTGACACAGACAGAAAATAGTATGAGCAAACGTTGGGGCCCAAACTACCTAAATAGAAAAGGATAGGAAGGGCACTTACTGCAATCCCAAAAAACCCTGAAAAGCACCAACTCTACTAATTTCAAAATCACCTGAGATCACACGACCTCTACCACCTAAATTAGTTCTCTGGTGTAACAAAATCAAAACAGCAGCCACTGAAAAAACTGGAAAAAGCAAAAGTACAAACATCAGTGGCTGAACTAAACTGAGAGGGCAAAGCCCCCGGAGGGGACCCTGAAGACCCCACAGAAGTGCAGGACAAAATGCAAAAATCAAGCACAAAAACAAAAAGAAGAAAATGTCTTATCTGTTAGAAGGAGATGCAGACACGACACAGCAGGCTACAAAGGAAACAGGACTCAAGGATTGAGACCAGAACAATTGATCACCGGCAACCCTGATGGGAAGGCGACTCCCTTATATAAGACCAGTCAGTAACACCTGATTCCCACTCCTCACAATCTTCACTGGACAGTCCAGTACCGCTTGTAACCACCAGAGGGAGCCTCTGCTCAGAACTCATTTCAAGTCCGTTCACAACATGGACCTGTGGTGTGGGGTGGTGGGAAACAAGGAAAAAACACAAACAAAAAAAAACACATATATATATATGTGTTTGCAGTGTAATAGAGTAAGGTTAAGTTTGTATGGCCGGGGAGGCCAATTGTCATTTGTTCAAGGCAGAATGGGCCAAGGTTTATGTTATATTGTTATATTTATATGAAATAATTGTTATATTATTATATTGTTATATTTTATGTAAATATGTAAATAAGTATGAATGGGAATATGAGAAAAGTGTGACCAAGTGTGAATGTGGTATGAATGAATATGGGTTTTCTTGTTTTCTTTTTGTTTTGAAGGGTAGTTCCGCTGGGGGCCTCTGGGGAGCTGGAAAGCTCGGAAGAAGCTCAGGATGTGGACTGGACAATAGATATTGGACAATAGGAGACATCCTAAAGCTGTTTTGGTATGTGGTAAAGCTGTATGATATGTTTCTTTGTGTTTTAGGTTAAGGGGTTTTGTATTTTGCTTATTTTGTATGTAATGTTTTATATTTTTATAAATAAAAAAGAGTTCCAGCTCCAGTAGCGTTCAGTAAAGCTGCTGCAGTTAAAAAAGCTTTTATAAGGATCGAGCTTGGCGGTCCACCGCAAGGCGTCCTACCGCCAGTCACTGCCCCTGTGCCTTGGGGTGCCTCCCCGATGCTCTTCACTGAGTGTCCCGGGGGCCCGAAGCATTTCCTTTGAAAAAATTAAGTGTCCAAACGACAGGTGGTGTAGCTTGCTTAACAGCTGGGTTAATCCCAAGGAAGAGAAACCAATCACAAACTAAAGTGTTTCTATACGAATGCACAAAGCATGGGCAACAAACAAGGAGAACTGGAGCTACTAACGCAGGAGAAGAAATATGATGTCATTGGAATCACTGAGACTTGGTGGGACGATACACATGATTGGAATACAAGGCTAGAAGGATACAACTTATTTGCAAGAAACAGACTTGATAAACGAGGAGGTGGTGTTGCATTGTATGTTAGAAAAGCATATATCTGCACAGAGATTGAAGCTTCAGAGACTGGGAGTTCTGTGGAAACTGTTTGGGTAAGAATACAAGGACAGAACAATGGAAAGGACACCATTGTAGGCATTTACTACAGGCCGCCTGTGCAAGCTGAAGATATGGATGAACTCTTTATGCATCAAATGGCCAAGTTCTCCAAAAAATATGACATAGTGGTCATGGGAGATTTCAACTATCCAGACATTTGTTGGGAATCTCTCTCAGGCAAAACTAACAGGTCCAGGAAATTCTTATCCTCTCTTGCTGACAACTTTATCTTCCAAAAGGTAATGGAGAAAACAAGGGGATCTGCTACCTTGGATCTAATCCTCATAAACAGGGAGGAAATGGTGGAGGAGGTAAGAGTGGCTGGGACTCTAGGAGGTAGTGACCATGCTATTTTAGAATTTTGGATAACAAGAGGAGGAAGACCTGTGAAGACTCAGACGTCAAGGTTAGATTTCAGAAAGGCAGATTTTAAGGAACTCAGAAAGAGAATTGGAGGGATCCAATGGCTGGATATCCTTAAGGACAAAAATGTCCAGGAAGGATGGAAAATCTTGAAAAATGAGATTCTCAAAGCACAATCGTTAACAATTCCGAAAAGAGGGAAGAATGGGAAGCATTTAAGGAAACCAGTATGGATGAACACAGAACTTAAACACATGCTAAAAAGGAAGAAAGAAATGTTTATCAAATGGAAACAGGGAGGCATATCTAAAGAAGAATATAATGCCGTCTGCAGAACCTGCAGGGCACAAATCAGATTATCTAAAGCTGACAATGAATTAAGGCTTGCAAGTGACGTCAAAAGCAACAAAAAAGGATTTTGGGGATACGTCAAAAGTAAAAGAATAGTCAAAGATGCTATAGGATTTTTACAGGATGAAAATGATGAAATGGTAAGTCAGGATGTTGAGAAGGCTGAACTTTTAAATTCCTATTTTGCATCTGTTTTCTCTCAGAAAGGAAATGTAACATCAACTGATCTTCACTGTCCTATTAAAGGAATAGAAGAATCCAGGATATCTATAAACAGAAAGACAGTGAGGAAACACTTAGCTAACATAAATGAATTCAAGTCTCCAGGTCCAGATGAATTACACCCCAGGGTACTGAAGGAGATAGCAGAAGAAATTCTTGAACCACTGTCCATAATCTTTGAAAATTCTTGGAGAACAGGAGAAGTCCCAGAAGACTGGAGAAGAGCAAATGTTGTTCCTATCTTCAAAAAGGGGAAGAAGGTGGACCCAGGGAACTACAGGCCGGTGAGTCTGACTTCTATACCAGGAAAGATCTTTGAACAAATTATTAAAGAACATGTATGCAAGTACCTGGATAAGAATGAAGTGATTAAACAGAGTCAGCATGGGTTTGTAACTAATAAGTCATGTCAGACTAACTTAATTTCCTTCTATGACAGAATCACTGACTGGGTGGATCAGGGAAATGCTGTAGATATAGTATATCTTGACTTCAGCAAAGCATTTGACAAAGTATCTCACACAATCCTTATTGAAAAAATGACTAAGTATGGAATGGACAAGGCAACTGTTAGGTGGATTCATAACTGGCTTAGTGATCGGACCCAAAGAGTGGTTGTAAATGGCTGCACATCCAGTTGGAAGAATGTCTCAAGTGGGGTACCACAAGGCTCTGTTTTGGGCCCTGTATTGTTCAACATCTTTATCAATGATTTAGATGAAGGAATTGAGGGTAAACTGATCAAATTTTCTGATGACACAAAGCTAGGAGGGGTAGCTAATACTAGAGAAGAGAGAGAGAGGATTCAAAAAGATATACATAAACTGGAGCAGTGGGCAGCAACTAACAGAATGGATTTTAACAGGGAAAAATGCAAAGTACTACATCTGGGCAATAAAAATGAAAAAAGCATATACAAAATGGGAGGAATAGGGCTAAGTAACAGCACATGTGAAAAAGACTTGGGTATACTAATTGATCACAGACTTAACATGAGTCAACAGTGTGATGCAGCAGCAAAAAAGGCAAATGCAATTCTAGGATGTATCAACAGAAGCATACAGTCTAGATCATGTGAGGTCATTATTGCCCTCTACTCCTCTTTGGTCAGACCTCATCTGGAATACTGTGTCCAGTTTTGGGCACCACATTTTAAAAAAGACATCAACAAACTGGAGCAAGTTCAGAGAAGAGCCACCAGAATGGTGACCGGTCTGCAAACCATGTCCTATGAGGAACGGTTGCAGGATTTGGGAATGTTTAGCTTGCAAAAAAGAAGACTGAGAGGAGACTTAATAGCTGTCTACAAATATCTCAAGGGCTGTCACATTGTAGAAGGATCATCTTTATTCTCATTTGCACAAGGAAAGACTAGAAGCAATGGGATGAAACTGAATGGGAGGAGACACAGATTAGATATTAGAAAAAACTTTTTGACAGTTAGGGTGATCAATGAGTGGAACAGGCTGCCACAAGAGGTGGTGAGTTCTCCTTCAATGGAAGTCTTCAAACAGAGGCTAGTAGTATAGGGGCACTACCATTCATCAAACTCAATCTGACAGGTCGTCACGCCCCCTATCATTTAATCCGTCTCCCTGGGATTTGATCTGTCTGGACTTTGATCAGGCTGGGAAATCTGAGCTGCTGGATTTGTGAATTTCAATCAATGTGATTTATTCGTCTCTATTGATATTTTATCCACTGGATTAGATTAGTCTGTTGAGTATTAGTGTATTAAAGAGGAGAGAAACTTTTAAGGACCCAGTAATTGTATAAGGAGTTCTAGTTAAATACAGACTTCTGTATATAACTAGTATATAAGGATTTTTAGTGAAATAAAGAGTGAATCTTGATTTTATACTTTTTTGTGGAGAGAAACTTTTAAGGACCCAGTAAATGCATGTAAAGCACTACTGTGGTGGAAAGCTGTATCAAGCTGCTAAAAGGTGTTTATTTTTTAGTATTATCCAGGATATAAGTTTTAAACTACAACTGCAAAGGCAATTTAATTTGAAGTATCACCTTATAACACATTTGGAATTATGACGCTCAACTTATAGTTTTATTCAGTATATATATTTTTAGCTTGGCCGTGTATCTACACTTATATCAGGACTGGGAAGAATGTAATGACATGGAGTTAGGAATTTCCAGACTAGTTTCTGAGTTTTAGTGAAATACAGACTTTTGTTACAGATCGGTAACTTATTACCAAGCTGTGTGTACAAGGCATGTGTTGTGTTAGAAGTCTAAATATTTTTCTATCTAGTGGCATTGTTGACATGAATTGTCACAATGAGTGAAGGTCGATGCTACGGTAATTCAATTGCTAGAAGCCACATATAGTAATTAGTGTTGTATTGTGTATAGTTGGCCAAGCACAGTTGTGAGAAGGTCATAGCTTAACAGTCTATTGAATTTATTTGTCTCTATTTACCTGTAAATGTGTGTAAAGTTGTTTTATCTGTGTGTCTGATACTGAGCTCTTTTAAGTCAACCAGTAAATGTATCCTATGACCACTCTATTGTGTGGGGAAAGTCAAGGCGAGGTCACATTATGATGCTAGTCTGTAATTAAAATAAAACTTTTTCACAAACTTTTTAACATACCGGTGTTTCGGACCATTATGAGGTACCAGAAGCACACGGTGCCATCTACTCTAGTCCATAATATTCGATTTTGATCACCATTCAACAAAAAAATTGAGGCATGTGAACAGTTGATGGTAATATTTTGGCACATGACAAATGTTCTGACTCTCAGATGTTATTTTATTAGTTACCATACGAATATTATAGCGAGTCAAGGTGTATTAAACTGATTACTTGTCACGCGGTCTTATGATATGTGTACGATGTCAGTAAACTATTCTTAAAAGAACAACACTCTATACAACATATAGATTAGCAACATCAGCATGTAAATATAGAATAGATTTACCTGACACGATATCCGTTGAACTCAGGATTAATCTTGAGGACTTGATACACTGTCACAGGAAAGAAGAGGACCGGGGGTCTAACCTGACCCTAAACTGGGGTCCTAACTAATCCCTCACCTTGGAGGTACTGATAATGGTTCAGAGGTCCAAGTCTCCAGCCTAACCCTGTCTCCTATCAGTCCCTGAACCCTGTAATCAGTCCTAAGAAGGATTCTGATTACCACCAAAGGGATATGGGCTGATCTCTGCTAAATACACAGATTAGAAATATAAGACAGACTGGAGAAAACACAGACTTGCATACACACTCAAACACAGAAGGAACATAAATGATCTGGGATATTAAACTCTAAGCAAGGTGAGCTTAAAACAACTAAGGAGCTCTTTAACTTAAGTCTATACAGATACAATCTTATCTGTGGTCTGCATGAAGAATTTCACTGGCAACTCCCAAACAGACAACCAGAGATTTAAAGGAAACCAATCAACAAATAATTAATTGCAGCCGGGAGAAACTGCACCCATTCCCAGAACTGAGCACAGACAGAATTAACTCCCTAACTGCCAAACACAAAGAAACAGCAACTCAGCTGTGAGAAGTCAGAATGTGCAACCGCGACGATCTTCGTGGCGATGCACACATGACAGTACCCCCCCTTCTACGAGGGGCCTCCGGACCCTCAGGGCCAGGTTTGCCCGGGTGAGTTCTGTGGAAGGTCCGCACCAAACGATCTGCGTTAATGTCAGACGCAGGAACCCACGTCCTCTCCTCTGGACCATACCCCTTCCAATGCACCAAGTACTGAAGGGACCGGCGATTCAGACGTGAGTCAATGATCTTTGACACTTGAAACTCCAAGTTACCATTGACCACCACTGGAGGAGGAGGTAGAGGTGATGGTATGACTGGTGCCACGTACCTCTTAAGTAATGACTTGTGGAACACATTATGAATTTTAAACGTAGGAGGGAGGTCCAGACGAAATGCCACAGGATTAATTATGGAACTGATCCTGTACGGCCCGATGAATCTGGGGCCCAGCTTCCAGGAGGGAACTTTAAGTTTTATATTCCTGGTAGACAACCATACCAGATCGTTCACATTAAGATCTGGACCAGAAACTCTCCTCCTATCAGCCATACGTTTATAACGGTTCCCCATAGCACTCAGATTATTCAATACACCTCTCCACACTGAAGCAAGTGACGACGAGAAACGCTCCTCCTCAGGAACCCCAGAAGGGCCCCCCCATTGAAAGTACAAAACTGGGGATGAAAACCATATGCCCCAAAAAACGGGGATTTACCAGTGGACTCGCTCCGCCTGTTGTTAAGAGCGAACTCTGCCAGAGGCAAGAAAGAAGACCAGTCCTCCTGGTTCTCTGAGACAAAACACCGAAGATAAGTCTCTAGGCTTTGATTCAGACGCTCTGTCTGACCATTGGTCTGCGGATGAAAAGCCGAGGAAAATGACAATTGCATCCCCCGACGTAAACAAAATGCCCTCCAAAACTTGGACACAAACTGAGACCCCCTATCTGACACCACATCAGAAGGCAACCCATGAAGTCTCACAATCTCCCCAATGAACACCTGCGCCAGAGTTTTAGCATTAGGGAGGGCAGGAAGAGCAATGAAATGTGCCATCTTACTGAACCTGTCAACAACCACCAGTATGACAGTCTTCCCTGACGACTGAGGAAGGTCCGTAATGAAGTCCATAGACAAATGAGTCCATGGACGCTCCGGAAGTTTCAAGGGTAAGAGGGTCCCAGATGGACGGGTATGAGGGGTCTTAGAGCGAGCACAAACCCCACAGGACGCGACAAAAGTTAAAACATCTTTATTAACGTTAGGCCACCAAAACCGGCGAGAAAGGAGATCTAAAGTAGCCTTACTCCCTGGATGTCCTGCTAAAGCAGAATTATGATGTGCCTCAATAACCTTTTGTCTCAACCGATTTGGGACAAACAGTCTCCCTGGAGGTCCTGCAGGGGCGTCCCCCTGAACCTCCAACACCTCCTCCTCAAGCTCAGAACATACAGCCGACACTACCACCCCCTCCTGAAGGATAGGAATCGGGTCATCCATTTTCCCGGCCCCTGGGAAACTGCGAGACAAGGCATCCGCCTTAACATTCTTAGATCCAGGGCGATAAGTGACAACAAAATTAAACCTGGTAAAAAACAATGACCATCGAGCTTGTCTGGAATTCAGACGCTTAGCAGATTCCAAATACAGCAGCTTCTTGTGATCAGTAATGACGGTGACCGGGTGGACTGCCCCCTCCAAAAAGTGATGCCATTCTTCAAAAGCCAACTTAATGGCCAAAAGTTCCCTATTGCCGATATCAAAATTCCTTTCGGCGGACGACAATTTCTTAGAAAAGAAAGCGCACGGATGCCATTTACCAGGGGACGGACCCTGGGACAATATTGCACCCACCCCTACGTCAGACGCGTCCACCTCCACAACGAACGGCTGTGATGCATCTGGTTGGATGAGAACGGGTGCCGAAGCAAAACATTTTTTCAAAGAGGAAAAAGCTTGGCAAGCTTTGTCCGACCATTTAGAAAAATCCGTCCCTTTTCTTGTCATGTCAGTGAGAGGTTTGACAACAGATGAGAAATTACAAATAAATTTCCGGTAGTAGTTAGCAAACCCCAGAAAACGCTGCAGAGCCTTAAGATCCTCTGGCTGATCCCATTCAAGCACTGCTCTCACCTTTTCAGGGTCCATACGGAAACCGGAGGCTGACACCAAGAAACCCAAAAACTGAAGTTCCTGTACGGCGAATACACACTTTTCCAGTTTGGCGTATAGTTTATTGTCTCGCAAGATCTGCAACACCTGTCTCACATGCTCCTGGTGAGACACAAGATCTGGCGAGTAAATTAAAATGTCATCCAAATATACGACCACAAACAGCCCCACCAGATGACGAAAAATGTCATTAACAAAATGTTGGAATACTGCTGGTGCAGTAGTCAGACCAAAAGGCATGACAAGGTTCTCATAATGTCCCTCCGGCGTGTTAAACGCCGTTTTCCACTCATCCCCCTCTTTTATCCTAATCAGATTATACGCCCCCCTGAGATCCAATTTAGAGAACCATTTGGCGCCAACAATTTGATTGAAGAGATCAGGAATCAGAGGGAGTGGATACGGATCTCGAACAGTAATCCGATTAAGTTCGCGGAAATCCAAGCAAGGGCGTAGGCCTCCATCTTTCTTCTTCACAAAGAAGAACCCCGCGGCCACTGGGGAAGATGAAGGTCTAATATGCCCTTTAGCCAGACTTTCCGAAATATAATCTTTCATAGCCTGCCTCTCAGGACCAGAAAGGTTATATAACCTAGCTTTAGGTAACTTAGCATCAGGAAGTAAATTAATAGAGCAGTCATACACACGATGAGGAGGCAACTCCTGACACCCCTCCTCAGAGAACACATCCCCAAAGTCCTCCAAAAAAGGAGGCAAAGTACTAGGCACGACCGCACTGATGACTGTGTTTATGCAGTTACTTTTGCAAAACTCACCCCATTGGCTTATCTCTCTGGACTGCCAATTAATCACAGGGTTATTGTTTAACCAACCAAGGAAGTCCCAACACAATAGGAGTAGGTAGACCCTCCAACACATAACAAGATAATAGTTCCCTATGTATTGCCCCTACCCGAAGGTCAATGTTATGAACCTCATGAACAAAGCTACCTTGGCCGAGAGGCCTGGCGTCAATGGAGAATATAGGGATCGGTTTGACCAATACACTCAGATGCATACCTTGAGCCTGAGCAAACTGAGCGTCAACCAGATTAGCCCCGGACCCACTATCAAGAAGAACAGAAAATCTCTCCATTCTCGTACCAACCACCACCTCCACTGGTACAAGGAACTGAGAAGAACTAGCGGACGAAATACATACTCCCAGGTTGTCGTCCACCACACAACCTGGGATTAACAGTTTTCCGGCGACTTCTTGCTCAACAAGGCACGGGACGGACATCCCCCAACAAAATGTCCCTCTTTCCCGCAGAAGAAACACCTTCTAGTCCTGCGGCGTACCGCCAATCCCCTCCTACGAAATGATGTCCCTCCCAACTGCATAGGCTCCTCCGAACAGACAAGGGGAACCTCAACATAAGGGACTTTAGTAGTAGGTGGAGTAACAACAGGGGGCGGAGTTACCTCGCACCTCTCCCGGAGCCGTCTATCAGTACGGATAGCTAGGGCCATAGCAGCCTCCAGTGATGGAGGAGAATCATACTGAGCCAAAACGTCCTTTAATTTGTCAGAAAGCCCATGACAAAACTGGCTCCTAAGAGCTGGGTCATTCCACTGAGTCTCTGTGGCCCATCTACGGAACTCAGAAGCAAATTCCTCCGCCGGACGATTTCCCTGCTGTATCTTACGTAGTTTTGTCTCAGCAAGAGAGACCCGATCTGGGTCATCATATACCAAACCCAGGGCAGTAAAAAATCGATCTACTGACTGTAGAGCCAGGGATCCCGGAGGAAGGGAAAATGCCCAGGATTGAGGGTCCCCTTGTAGGAGCGAGATAACAATTCCCACTCTCTGCTCTTCACTCCCTGATGATCGAGGCCGAAGCCGAAAATACAATTTACATGCTTCCCTGAAGGTAAAAAATTTGTCTCGCCCACCAGTGAACCTGTCCGGGAGAGCAACCTTAGGTTCAACTCTGGTTTGCTCCAGGGGAGACAAAACTTTGGACTTAATGTCCGTCAGCTCCATGGATAATCTCTGCAACTGCAGAGCCAGCTGGGCTACTGGATCCATGGCAACTGGGAATAATTTTATAGGCCAGTGAAAATGTCACGCGGTCTTATGATATGTGTACGATGTCAGTAACTATTCTTAAAAGAACAACACTCTATACAACATATAGATTAGCAACATCAGCATGTAAATATAGAATAGATTTACCTGACATGATATCCGTTGAACTCAGGATTAATCTTGAGGACTTGATACACTGTCACAGGAAAGAAGAGGACCGGGGGTCTAACCTGACCCTAAACTGGGGTCCTAACTAATCCCTCACCTTGGAGGTACTGATAATGGTTCAGAGGTCCAAGTCTCCAGCCTAACCCTGTCTCCTATCAGTCCCTGAACCCTGTAATCAGTCCTAAGAAGGATTCTGATTACCACCAAAGGGATATGGGCTGATCTCTGCTAAATACACAGATTAGAAATATAAGACAGACTGGAGAAAACACAGACTTGCATACACACTCAAACACAGAAGGAACATAAATGATCTGGGATATTAAACTCTAAGCAAGGTGAGCTTAAAACAACTAAGGAGCTCTTTAACTTAAGTCTATACAGATACAATCTTATCTGTGGTCTGCATGAAGAATTTCACTGGCAACTCCCAAACAGACAACCAGAGATTTTAAAGGAAACCAATCAACAAATAATTAATTGCAGCCGGGAGAAACTGCACCCATTCCAGAACTGAGCACAGACAGAATTAACTCCCTAACTGCCAAACACAAAGAAACAGCAACTCAGCTGTGAGAAGTCAGAATGTGCAACCGCGACGATCTTCGTGGCGATGCACACATGACATTACTAACCCGATTACGGTAACTTGATAACAAATTCACAGCAAATTCGTTATTTTGTGACTATTTTTAACTGTTTCATGTGAGAATACAGGCATAGGATGGGGCCAATACTTAGTGTATACTATTTATGTACAAAGATGATACGGAAAATATATGTTTCCAAAGTTTAGTGACATGTAGTACATAGTGGGGAGAGACCTCTTGCAGTGGTGACCTGACTACAAACCCTCACTGCTACTTTTCCTCTTGTCTAACATCACAAAAACCAAGTGGTTCTTCAAAACTATTTGTAAGACTTCCGTCACAAAGCACATGTGAACAGTTGATGGTAATGTGCTGACCCGCCACCACAATTGTGGATTACCAGGGCTAATGGGGTACTCAGAGCCAAGCCCATGGAAGTCTATGGGGGTTGTCACTGGTAGCGGTGGCTCGGTCTGTGGCCCTGGCGGTCAGGGCGATAATGGGGGGAATATTTACAGGGGATTATTAGGATAGGTAGTTTGTGATGCCACCTGTGGTTTCTGGTAATTGTACCAGCGCTGCTATGAGAACTTTCACAGGGGATGTTATGGGGCAGCTTGGTGGTAAGTCTCCCACAGGTGAGACGGGTCCCTGGAAGTCTATGGTGATGATGATGTAGGGTGCAGATAAATGAATCAGTCTCACACCATCCAGCGTCTTTCCATACCTTTTACTTGTCAGATGTTTAGGCAGGTCCCGGGGAGCTGGTCGGGGTGGAGAATGTGCTTCGAGATAACAGCTGAGCAGGTTAGAGGCCTCCTTAACTTCCAATATGTAGGTGAGTCCAACTTGCATGAAGCGTAGTTAACTCCGAATACTCCAGCTAACTCTATAGCTGTACTGCCCGGTCAGCATTGTGGTGAAGCTTTCTAGGTGATGGAACTAAGTCCTTACTTTTGCTTGGCCTAGCTCAAAGTCCCTGTTCCACCTGACTCCGGTTACGTACCGACACTTCAAGGGCTGCTTTCTGCGACCTAAGGTCCAGTAAGACTCTGGTTGTTCCGTTACTATGCGTGAAGCGATAGCAACACTTCGGTCCCAGTGACCGGCTAATAGTGCAGATAATCCAATATCTAAGGCACTTCTCTAATTCTTTCCACTGCGCCCTTCGCCCTGCTCGCGCTCTTAACATAAGCACTCCACACTTCCTATGGTAGTACAAGTCAATCCTTTCTTACTTCTTCCTTGGAGCTCGCTGACAGATTCTCAGTATTCTCCTAGTTCAGGAACACATCGACTGAACTTCACTGTCCTTGGGACAGGCGACTGAAGTTTCTGCTGCTAACTCTTCTTTCTTATCAGGTGAGCCACCCTGCTTCACTGACTGACTGATCTCCACTGATCTGAGCTCTTCTCAGACAGGAAAACAGACTCCGACTCCTCTGTCCGAAGACAGGAAACAGACTACTCAGCTCTGCTGCATGTCACTACCTTATATACCCTGTGGGTGTGTCCAAGTGTGTGATGGAGTGAATGGATATCAAGCATTAAACTGTTACCTCTCCGCACATCCTCCAGGATTTTATGTGTGCCTTACATACCAGGGCTACACATCAATATTTTGGCACATGACAAATGTTCTGACTCTCAGATGCTATTTTATTAGTTACCATACGAATATTATAGCGAGTCAAGTTGTATTAAACTTAGTGTATACTATTTATGTACAAAGATGATACGGAAAATATATGTTTCCAAAGTTTAGTGACAGGTAGTACATAGTGGGGAGAGACCTCTTGCAGTGGTGACCTGACTACAAGCCCTCACTGCTACTTTTCCTCTTGTCTAACATCACAAAACAACCAAGTGGTTCTTCAAAACTATTTGTAAGACTTCCGTCACAAAGCACGTGTGAACAGTTGATGGTAATATTTTGGCACATGACAAATGTTCTGACTCTCAGATGTTATTTTATTAGTTACCATACGAATACTATAGCGAGTCAAGGTGTATTAAACTGATTACTAACCCGATTACGCTAACTTGATAACAAATTCACAGCAAATTTGTTATTTTGTGACTATTTTTAACTGTTTCATGTGAGAATACAGGCATAGGATGGTGCCAATACTTAGTGTATACTATTTATGTACAAAGATGATACGGAAAATATATGTTTCAAAGTTTAGTGACATGTAGTGACGGGGTCGTCTCGTCAAACACTCGTCCCCCAGTCACTCCAGATTAGATTAAGAGCATGGGTCGACCAATCAAGAATGAGTCAGACACAAGGCTGGTTCAAACTTAGAGCACGCTCAAGAATGGTACTAGTGGCACCGATCTCAGCAATGTCCTGTCTTTATTAGCATACACGGGGTTATATAGACATAACAAACAGGATGACCCACGTGGGGTAAGCTATATTCATCTAATATCCGGCCAGCCCTGATTGGCCCATGTCTCCAGACAGATGTTGATGTCGTCTTCAATGGTTAAATGTCATTGTGGTCGTCATCAATGGCTTGATCCAACTTTGTCTCTCAGAAGTAGGCGTTGATCTGGGTCAATGTCTCAGGAGCAGATGTTGGCGGATACTGGTGCTATCTTTGAACTGAGTTTCGATATGAATCATGCGAGGTAAGGAAAATACTTGTCTTCAGAGCACAGAATAGAGGCAGAGCACACAAGCATATATATATATATATATATGGAAATATAAGAATATAGAAATGGACATATGATATTAGACATTGGGCATATTATAATTGTCCTTTGCAATTGCAATCATGGACAAACTGTTTATGTTTAGCACCTACCATCTCTGATTAATTATGTCTTGTTCAAGCAGGTTATAAAATGTAACGACAGGAAATGTAGCCGCGTGGGCTCATTTCTATGTCTATGATATTCTGCAGATATAAAGTTCATGTAAAGTTCAACCATTACATTTCCTTGTTGTGGTCTTGTCCAGACGTCGTGACATTTCCTCAGAGGAAACAAGTGTGGGTGTAGGTCGATGCTGGTGCAATCTTAGCTGAAGCATTGTTATATTTGATATATCTGGTTTCACTCGACAAGGAAAATTTATGTTTCAAAATAGATGCAGAACACAAAATGGTGGCAAAGCACATGTAAGCATATATATGTGTGTATAAAGTAGGAAAGTATATTTTACCTTGACAATCCCCCCTAAACACTAAATTTTCCCTTGACGAGGTGACCTTTGAGACTGTCCATGTGTGGGGAGAGGGGAGGTGGATTTCTTCACCCAGCTACCTCAGAGACTGCCCCCTTATGGGGCGCCCCCAGACAGCTGGGTCCCTATGTTGGTTAACACATGGAGTTCTCCCATCTGTCCCAAAACTAACTTCTTGATTGTATCGCGTCATAGAGGGTTTTGCCAAGAGGATCAGGCGGGGTATATTGTTCCATATCCCCTTCGTTCATATACATCTATTCTTGATAAAGGAAAATACCTGAGGGGTCGGTTGCATTGGTTACAGCTTTCCTATATATGGGTACCACACAACACAGAGCTGAATACTGTAATACTAATCGGTGTGCCAAATCTATAAACTTTGAAATATTACTCATCATGCACCATCCCCTAAAGCTAAGTGATGTCTAATGAACCTGTTATCATCATCATCTCCACGGTAAGTCTGTTCCAAGCATCCGTTACTGCAAGGATGCAAGCAAATGTCATTAGTAGCATCATTCCTCTTCTGGAGGCTCTCCAAGGATCTTCTTACAAGGCGATGCGTGGATCCAAGTTTCCTTGCCTTGTAGCTTGACTGCGGTATTTGTCGTCAGTAGAACTTGGAAAGGTCTGTCAAATCTCGGATCCAGACTCTCTCTCACATTTTTTTTTAATGACACCCAGTCTCCGGCTGCAGGCTGTGACTCCCAGGATCCTGGTTTGGATCTGGAAGAGAACTGAAGACATTATCATGTACTTTCTTGAGTCTTTTATGCAAATCCTTACATATGAGCTTAATACATGGTCACTCATTTCCAGTGCTTGGAAAGAAACATCCTAAACTAGGCACTTTGCCAAATAGTATTTCATAGGAGAAAGTCCAGTTTCCTATTTGGAGTGTACCTTACTGAATATAGGGCTAATGGTAGACATTCAGGCCAAGATTTCCCTGTTTCAGCCTGGACTTTTGGATTTTTAACTTCAATGTCCCATTTAGTCTTTCTACTTTTCCACTGCTTTGTGGATGATATGGGGTGTGGAAAACTTGTTGAATTCCCAAGCTGTCAAAAACTTCATTCATTATTTCACCTGTGAAATGTGTACCTCTGTCACTTCGATCACCTCTGGTACTCCATACCTGCACACCACCTCCGCAAGCAGCTTCTTTGCGGTTGCCGCAGCCGTAGCCTTGGCAATCGGGAAAGCCTCCGGCCAACCTGAGAATAAATCAAACACACCAACACGTACTCCCATGATCCTGATTTTGGCAGCTGAATATAATCAATCTGCAGTTTCTGGAAAGGATAAGGGGCCGAGGGGCGTGTTTGGGTGGTGTCTTGACTACCCTTCCCTGATTATGTGTTAGCACATACCATGCATCCCTGGATCAAAAAATTTCATACAGTGGAAAAGCCTGGTGCCACCCAATGCTTCTGCATCACGCTCTTACAACAGTTTTGGACTGGTGGGTTGGCCATGTAACATCTGGGCAACCGCAGGGTACAACGCCCTCGGAGGCATCGACGCATCCCTCTTCCCATACCCCATTTGCTTCATTCAGACATGCACCTTCTTTTTCCCACTTTTCTACTTCCTCCTGGGCACCTGAGCCTGCATCTGGGATAAGGCATCCTCCGACACAAAGGGATTTTTGGGAGCGCTTACCTGGTGCATCGTTACCCTTGGAGTGGTCTACTGGCTGCTGTTTTTGCTGCTGCATCGGCCATTGCGTTTCCTTTACTCACCTGATCAGGCATCTGGTATGTGCTTTAACTTTTATGACAGCTACTTCTTTTGGTAATTGTAATGCATCAAATAACTGCGGACTGCGTCAGCATTTTTAATGGGATGTCCTGCTGCCGTCAGGAATCCTCTAGACTTCCAAATTGGGACCAAAATCATGAGCTATACCGAATGCGTATCTAGAATCTGTGTAGATGTTAACAATTCTACCTTCAACTATCTTACAGGCCTCGGTCAGAGCCTTAAGTTCAGCCTCCTGGGCCGACTGATATGGAGCATTGGTTCTGCTTTGAATTATGCATTCAGGGAGACGATGGCATACTGGTGTGGAAGGTACCTGAGTCATCTTGGTGGCGAGATCCATCTACAAGAGATTCAAATTCAAAATCAACATTAAGTCTTTCAGTTTCAAACACTGTGGGTAGGCCTGCTGTTTCCTGTGCCATAAGCTGAACACAATCATAAGGAATCTCCTCTCTTGGATCTTCTTTGTACAATACCGTACCTGACCTCCCCCCTAGATCCGAGAGAGGCAACAATGTGGCAGGATTAAGTGTGGTACATCTCTGCAAAGAAATATTTGAAGGCATTAAAAGTGCACATTGCAATCGAAGATGACGTGCAGCTGAAGGTGTGCGGTTGCACTTGGTTCAGTATGGTGTATACATCATGAGGTTAAGTACTGTCAGTGGATGATCATTTTGTGGAACAATAGCCCTACAGCATGTACTGCCTGTACACAGGACGGGGCACCTCTAGTCACTGCATCTAGTCTTCCACTGAAATAGGTACTGGCCTTTGATTGTCCCATATACTGAGTCAATACTCCTGCCGCGTGTCCTGCTGTTCATGGAGATACAGGGTGAATGGTAGTTCATAGTTGAGGGTTCCTAGCGCTGGAGCTGCCACAATCCTGTTTTTGAGGGAATAAAAAACAGTCTATACCTTCAGGAGTTAGTTTAAAAGGCACAATGGTGATACAGTCACAGAGAGGAGCATGAGGATTGACACAGCATGTATCCACTGTCTGCAATAGAAACCAGTCCAAGAAATGTCCTAAGAGCGGCAATATTAACAGGAATAGGAAAAATTCTGTACAGCTTCTTTGCGAGCGCTGGTCAGATGTCGAGCCCCGGTGTAATACAATGTCCCAAAAGATAACTGAAGATTTACAAAATTGCAGTTTAACTTTAACGCTTTACAACCAGCTTGGTATAGAAACAACATGATAATATTTTTGCAGTGCGACACTGTTTCCTGGAGGGGGCACAAATCAGTAAGTCATCAACATATTATAAAATAACATTGGCAAAATCAAAAACTGTGAACCAAGCAGCATCCTGAGATATCTGGAACAAAAATTTTGTATATATATATATATATATATATATATATATATATATATATATTATATATATATATGTCCCAGCCAATATACAGGGGGTTAAATCTGGTGGGAAAGGGGAACTGAAATTGGAAATTTTTACTGTAAAGGTACTGATAAGGAACCTAGCCCAGAGATGCCGAAGGGGGGGGCAAGGTTTTAAAACAAAACACCCCCTGCCCCAGTTTCTGCAACTCTCCTGAAGTGCCTGGTCCCTGCACCCGCGGCAAAACCCTTCGTCCACCTCCTGCACAGGGTCTCCCCCCCCCTGTTGTTTGCAGGCGAGTACCTACAGCATGTATCCTTGCTCCTCTCTTTGCCTGCACAAAATCATTTTGCCCCTTGAAATCATTTCTACACATTGAATAAAGATAACCACAGGGGTTGTAGTATTAACCCAGAATTAACCCAAGGGGTGGGAAAGCGGGCACACGGAGACAGGATGCAGCCCAAAAGATATTAATCAGAAACTCAGACTGCTAACTAGTCTTACCCTTTTTACAGGGGAGGCGGAATCCAGGTGTTCTTGCCCTCAGTTTCAGGGCAGTAGGAGTGGTCAGGACCACGGTGGGGACCCTCAAAATCTGGGCTGAAGACAGTCCTTCTCACAAACTTTTTCACGTACACAAGGCCACCAGGCGAGAAGTTTGCACCGTTTCACCTGTAATTCGGGAGAGAAGCAGACACTGTAGAGTGGGTGTTAGTCAATTCTTTAGACAAGCAATCACAAATTTTACAAATTTATCTTTTAATTCTGACACTCCTGGGCCTGTGTCTCCATCTTGGGAGGGGCCCCACTGGGAAACAGAGGATGCATAGCTTCGGATCGGGAACAGGGGCAGGGCCTAAAGGACCAAGCCCTGGGACAGGGGCCTCAGCGACGGGGACTAGAATCTTTTCCCCGGCTTTCCGGGGTGGTTGGTAGAGGTCCAGAAGGGTCAGGAGGGGATATGGGCCCCTGACTGGGGGTTTCCCGGGTTCCCAAGAGGGCTGCCAGGTGCAGCAAATATGGCCGCTGGAGGAAGGGGAGGGACCATTTCGGGTGTGCCAGATGGCTGCAGAGGAAGTGGGAGTCCCCAAAATGGCTGCTGGGTTAGTGGGAGGGGCATTTCCCAGTGGGGGGGCCCCCGGGGCGGGGAGCCCCACAAACACGCAGGACCCGCCCGGGGGGGGGGGGTTTTTGTTCACCACACACACGGCACAAACCCCGCCTTCCGGTGATTTGGTGCGGCACATTATAGGGCGGTGGCTGGGGCGCACTGGGTCAGTGACGGGCATGATAGGGCTGACAGCCATTTTTATTACATAACAAGGTCAAATTTTGAACATTTTTTTGTATCCAAACAAGGGTTGGCACCTTCTGATCCACCTGCACCGTCTACCTCTCTCCACCTTCAATTTCAAATCTTTGCACCTAAGATGTGCTTGTGCTTGGTGCAGGAGTCCCTGATCATTTAACATTCCTTTTTTTCTGGCTTACAAAAAACTTTCCACACTGAAGGCTGAAGCCTCCCTGTACTGGGTAGGCCCATCATTTTGTATAAACTCCTCACATTTTTAACAGCCTTCTTGCCTGCCCTGACTCCATATCTCACCAACCCCAAAGCACCACCCTCTAACTTGTGGGGTTTTTCTGATTTAAACATGCGCATCATGATATTAAAAAGGTGCAAATCTGTCCGATCAGACCACCGGGTCACTTGCAGGTCACCCCCCTCAATGCAGATTTCCCCCCCGATACACTGACAAGACAAAGAGTCCTCCCTATTGCCCTTCCCTAACGTGGATGGTGACTTTACAGCACAGTTCACCGGACACTCTACACAGCACAAGTCCCCCTCATATGCTGACACCTGGGGTTCTCCTAATGAGAATTCCCCAGGTTAGAAAAGAGCCTCCTCTATTTGTCACTTTCTCAGACGAAGAGCCCTCCCAATTGTTCTCCTAAGGAAATTTGGTTATGCGCACCCCTACCACAATTCTCTACAAGAACTAGAAATTTTTGGGCACTTTCAATTGTCACGGGAGGCAACTATCAGAACAGAGACAGTGACCAGGAGGAGGAAGTGGGCACACGAGTACGCGCAGGACGCGACTTTACTCCCTTGACAGTGCTGGTTCGGGACGGGCGTAGGATCGCTCACGGTCCCCCCCACTCGACCGGCACCCACCAGACCCAAATAACAATCACAATAGGACCTCACAGTGGGCTGAGACCCCAGGCAAGTGGGACACAATACAGGATTATTGACTCAACTTACCGGGGTTCTGGAGGCTGCAGTCCTCGAAGTCAGTCACCGCGGGACCACCGGAAGTCCTTGGATGGGTCTGGGGGGGCAGCGAGCCGTTGGCCACGCCCCCCCGTTTTTTGGCGCCAATTGACGGGGTCGTCTCGTCAAACACTCGCCTCCAGTCACTCCAGATTAGATTAAGAGCAGGGTCGACCAACAAGAATGAGTCAGACACAAGGCTGGTTCAAACTTAGAGCACGCTAAGAATGGTACTAGTGGCACCGATCTCAGAATGTCCTGTCTTTATTAGCATACAGGGTTAT
>JARQOD010005049.1:0-50435 GCA_033576555.1 Oophaga sylvatica
TCTTGGTTCAGTTGAACTTATACCACTGTCTATGTCCATCTTTGCATTTGATTGTGCGCATTTCTAACATTTGGACTTATACCAATAATTTTGATAATGGAAGTATTTGTGCTGTGCAATAAGGGAATATAGCGCACTTTGCATTTAGGAAATCAGATATCCCAGCAACTGTTCTGGACACCATTGGTATATTATATACATATGGTTATTTATCCCTATGCACACAGTGCGATATTTATCATTGGGATATAGTTGTTAAATTGGATTCCTACTATTATTTGGACTAATTTTTGCATCTGATTATGCACATTCCTGACATTTTGATTTTCACCATTAATTTGGTTTATGAAAAACTTGCGCTTTGTAATGAGGTAATATAGCCTCAGACAATTGTATGATTTATCGGAGATAAGTTAATACTTACATATACGCACTTATGGGAGCATATTGGATTTACATCGCATTTTTAAATGTTTTTTGTTATTTGTGTGATCTGTTTTCTAATAAAGTATGTATTTTATGGCAATATGCTTCTAATATTTAAGTCTGTTCAGCTTCTGCTCTATAACATGCTGCCTGTGGATTAAACTTAATTTTTGATGTGACTTATGATAAGAAGCAAAATCAGATGTGCCATTTGCAGACACATGTTTGGAGGTGTTTGCCCCTCATCAGTGCAAAGCAATAGATCTGATTTGGCTAGGTGAGAGGCCTCTGACACATGTTTTTCACACTTAAATGTTTGTAAATCCAAACCTACAGGGCCCTGTGTGAAAAAGTGATTGCCCCTTCTCCTTAAAACATACATATACTGTGATTTACCACATCTTTGGGAAGCTGAGTTCAAATTCCCTATCCACACCCAGGCCTGATTACTGCCATACCCATTCTCAATCAAGAAATCACTTAAATAGGATGTGCCTGACAAATTGATGTAGACCAAAATCTCCTCAAAAGCTAAATATCATGCCACGATCCAAAGAAACTCTGGAACAAATGAGAAACAAATTAATTGAGATCCATCAGTCTGGCAAAGATTATAAAGCCATTTCTAAAGCTTTGGCACTCCAGCAAACCACTATGAGAGCCATTGTCCACAAATGGCAAAAACATGGAACAGTGGTGAACCTTCCTAGGAGTGGCCGGCTGAACAAAATTACTCCTAGAGTGCAGTGATAACTCATCCAAGAGGTCACTGTCATAATCCCAGTGCAGGGTTATGACCTAGGGATTAATGCCTGGAGCCCAGTACAGGTTTGACCTGCACGCCAGGGGTTAATGTTTTGATCCCAGTGCAGGCTCTTACCTGCACACCTGGGGCTTATTATTGTGGCCTCTCCTTGGTTCGGGAGAGCTACTTATAGCCCTAGGAAGCTCCAATCCCCGTCAGTTATACTTTCGCCCTTGGCAGAGTGTGTTGACCCATGAGTGTGTTTGTGCTGTGTTCTTGTTTGCCTGATACTTTGGTTTTGACTCGGTCTGATCTCTGAATACTGCTTGTTGGCTTCTGTTTCTGTACCTTCTCTGTCGGTTTGGTTTTGACCCCTGCCTGGCCCCGACGATTCGTTCTGTTTTATCCTTGGTACTGTACTGCCATCTTGTGCTTTGACCTCGGCTTGTTCTGATTTACGTCTCTGTCTGTGCCCCTGGGTACTTTGTCCCGTAGTTACCTTTCTAGGAGTTTTCCTTCAGCTTCTAGGTCCTGAAACTATCTCTCCTGCCTTGCTCACCCTGCATTCCTAGGAGCCTGAAGCTTTCTTCTGTACCCGTCTTCCGGGATCCCTGTGATTCTCTTGCAATCCTTCCCGTGATATTATAACTGACCATTAAGTTTTTTTTTGCTTCATGGCTGAGTTTGGGGCGCAGGTTGTGGATCGCCCGCCAGGGCAGTGGGATACTCGTACCGGGCCGGTGTATTGAAGGGATGTGTCACAGCGGCAGTGACGCAGTCCGTGGCCCTGGGCGTCCAATGAAAGGGGAATTATTTACAGGGGATGTTAGAGTTTGTAGTGTGGTATTCGTGACGCCACCTGTGGTATCTGGTCAGAGATGACCAGCGCTGCAGTGCAGATCCACTGAGACCGATAGTGTGATGCAGCAGAGGTGAAATAGCTTTCCACAGGTAAAGCTTGTGATCTCAGGGCAGGTAGATGTTGTAGTATTAAGGTAATGGTGCTGAGAGAGGCAGCTGAGTGTAATAGGAGACGCAGGAAGAAACTGAGAAACAGTCAGTGAGTTGCAGTTTCCAAAGCTTTACTCACAGTTCCGTTGCCGGCAGTACAAATGCCCGCTTGGTGCCACGTCCTCCAGGTGAGGAGTCCAGCCAACTCCCAGGTGGATGGAGAACACTAGTCCAAGGCTCCCTGTCAGTGTTTGCCTTCTCTGGCCGTCTCTCTGTGCTGATTTTCCCACCGTCTCTCCTTTCAGCACCCTAACAAACAGTGTCCCAGATCAGCAACTGCGAATCCTGTAGGACAACGTCTTACTTCTGCGTTCCTTTTGATTCTATATAGCTGCCTCTCCGGCGAAGATATTTATGGTTATTGTCTGTGATCCCTATGTTACCACAGCAGTCGACTTGCTAGCTGAATCATAAAGTTCTTCCACTAGTCTAAGGGGTCGAGTTCCCTCTGCGACCTGGATTCTCCCAGCCGGCGTCCGCCAGTACTGGAATGAGCCACCTGTAGCTTTCAGCTCAGCCGTGTCTCTCTCTAAGAATCCCTTTTCTCTTCTAGAGAACCTCTCTTCTTTCTTTCTATGAGCAGCTCCTTAGGACTGGACCCTGCTCCACAATCCTATCTCCATCCCTCTCCCCTCAGGGAGAGCTCTCTCAAACATGTCTGCTCTCTTCCTCCCCTCAGGGGGAACTGTCTTTCCTCCCCTCTATCTTCCTGCTCTGCCTCACAACTCCACCCACCATCTAACACACTTTGCTAGCTGAGGCATGCTAGAGAACTCAACTAGTGTGTGTGTGATGGATGCAGTGTTGCCAGAGCCAGGTGTAATGTCTTCACCTCACCTGAAAGTTGGAAATACCACATCCCTGGCTGAGATGCAGTACTTCTGTGGCGACTGGACCCACAGGGGCACCTGTTGTGAATGTGTTAGAAATGAATTCTGAGCAGAAGCTCCCTCTGGTGGTTACAAACAGTACTGAACTATCCAATGAAGATTGTGAAGATTGGCGATCAGGTGTTACTGACTGGTCTTATATAAGGGAGGTTCCCTCCCATCATGGTTGCCGGTGATCAATTGTTCTTGTCTCAACTGTGGTTCCTGGTTCACTTGGAAGCTTGCTGAGTCTTGCCTGCATCTTCTACTATCAGATAAGATATTTTCTGTTTTTATTTTTGTGCTTTCTTTTTGCATTGTTCCCTGCACTTCTGTGGAGGTCAGCCAGGTCCCCTCCGGGGGCTTGTGCTCCTCTCAGTTTATCTGAGCCACTGTTATTTGTTCATTTGCCTTTTCCAGTTTTTTCAGTGGCTGCGGCTTAGTTTTGTGACACCAGAGAACTAATTTAGGTGGTAGAGGTCGTGTGATCTCAGGTGTTTTTGCAATTAGTAGAGTTGGTATTTTTTAGGGTTTTTTGGATTGCAGTAAGTGTCCTTCCTATCCTTTTTTGTCCAGGTAGTTTGGGCCCCAATGTTTGCTCATACTATTTTCTGTCTGTGTCTGTATTTCCTCTTGTCTAACCGCCATTACATGTTTGGGGGCTTCCTATGTTCTTTGGGGATCTGCTCCGGGGCAGATAGCTTTCCTCTTTCTATCTTTAGGTGTAGTTAACCTCTCAGGCTGTGACGAGGCGTCTAGGACCAACGTAGGTACTCTCCACGGCTGCCTTTAGTTGTGGTGGTTAGTCAGGGTACTGCAATCAAGTAGATTCCAACCTCTCTGGTGTATTGCCGTTTTTGCCAGCTCTCCTCAGCTACCAAATCATAACAGGCGCCACAGTTGTGCAGAGAGTATGGATCTCATACAGTCTCTGTCCGAACAGATGAAAAATCTGAGTCAGATGATTCAGGTTTATCTCTGGAACAGCAAGCCCTTGCTCGTTCACAGCGGCAGGTTTCTGAGACTTGTGCAGGGGGTTTATCTGCAGGTTCTCTGAGGGCTATGTCGAGTGATGTTGCGCTGGTGTCCTCAGAACCACCTGTTAAACTGTCTGACTTTAGGATCTTCATGAAGGGTTGCAAACTTTTCTTTAGTTTGAGACCACGGTCCTCTGTGGACGAAAGTCAGAGGGTTGAGGGTCATCATGTCTTTATTAAGAGGGTCCCCACAAGCATGGTCATTTTCCCTTCCTCCCACTGCCCCTGAGAGAGTGTTGGTGAATGCATTCTTTGAGGCCCTCGGGCACATATACGATGAGCCTGACCGAGTGCGATTGGCAGAGGACATGGTGATGAGCGTCTGTCAGGGGAATCACTCGGCCGAGTGGTTTTGTACTGAGTTCCGCCACTAGGCCCAGAGATTTCTTGGGACGACACCGCCCTCCGAGGACTCTTTTGCAGAGGCTTGTCCGAGCGACTGCAGGATGCCTTGGCGTTACACCCCCCACCTAACTCTCTCGAGGACGCCATGACCCAGGCCGTCCAGATGGACCACAGGTTGTGGGCCAGGGGAGTGATGCAGGTGGAGACTCCATTGTTCCCCAGTGGAAAAGAGACTGTCTCTGAGCCAGGGCCGGCTCCAGGTTTTTATGGGCCCCGGGCGAAAGAGTCTCAGTGGGCCCCTTTAACACAGACCACGATGCACAGATACTGCAGAGAAATATAGGTATAGTACAATGCCAAACACTTCTCTTCTTCCATTACATGAGTGATATCTATTGTAAATTGTACAATAGCTCAAAATCAGCCAAATCCTCACAGCGCACAGTACAGACTGGGCAGTACAGTTCTCCATACAATATTATGGGCACCACATAGTCCTCCATACAGTATTATGGGCCAAATATAATGCTACATAAAGAATATTGAACCCCAAATAATGCTCCATACAGGATACTGGTCCCCATATAATGCTCCATACAAAATATGGAGCTCTCCTCTGCACTGTGCTACGTTCTGCACTGTTACGGCTCAGGAAAGGGCGCTGTGGAAAGACTCCCTATTATCATCATCATTGCTTCCCCATTATCATCATCATTGTCTCCCCATTTATCATCATCATTGCCTCCCCATCATCAACATTGCCTCCCCATCATCATCATCATTGCCTCCCCATTATCATCAACATTGCCTCCCCATCATCATCATCATCATTGTCTCCCCATCATCATCATCATTGCCTCCCCATCATCATCATTGCCTCCCCATCATTATCATTGCCTCCCCATCATCATTGCCTCCCATCATCATCATCATTGCCTCCCCTTCATCATCATCATCATCATTGCCCCCCATCATTATCATCATTGCCTCCCTATCATCATCATCATTGCCTCCTCACCACCATTACTGCCTCCCCCCACCACCATCACACATACAGCACCACACACAGACAGCACCGCAGCACTCTCTCACATACACACACACAAAGCACCGCACTACATACACACACACTGATACACACAGACACACACACACAGACACATACACCTCACATCTCACCTGTCCGGCGCGAGCGCTTACTCTCTGACACAGCCGGCCGCTGAATGATGACGTCACTGGAGCCCGGAGCTGCGGAGGCACGGGAAGAGGTAAGTATTGCGCCGGCTGCTGCCAGGGCCCTGAGCATGCGGGGGGGCCCAGTGGCGGCGCTGGTACCGTTCTCATCTGCTAATGGGCGCCGGGGTGCCCGACGGCGAGTGAGCCCCCCGCCTTCTCAGGGCCCCGACACTTGCCCGGGTAGGCCGGGTGCTGACGCCGGCCCTGCTCTGAGCCCATAGATGTAGGCGCTCTCACCCTGAAGGAAAAGGAGAAAAAATGCCAGAGAGAAAAGCAGTTGTGCTTCTACTGCGGTGAAGCTGGACATTGGAAAAAGGAGTTTGCCTGTCAGTCCTCGACCCGGTCGGCGGGAAATGACTAGGTCTGGATAGTCAGCGAGGAGACTACTCAGACCCTCAGGTACACTTTTCCTTGTTCTCTAAGGTGTTGCTTCATGTGGAACTGTTAGTGGACGGTTGTTCTTTTTCCTCTACAGCCTTTGTGGACTGCGGGTCATCCATCAATCTGATTGACTCCCAGTTGATCACACGCTGCAAGATAGGGACAGCTAGGCTTAAGGCTCCGATCAAGGTGGTGGCCATTGACTCTTCCCCCTCACAAAAGAGGGAATTCTCTTTATGTCTGATTTGTTTTCGTTCAGAGTAGGCGCTGCTCACGAAGAAAAGTTAAGTTGTTTAGTTCTGGACAATCTACCAGCAGGGTTGGTGTTGGGCATGCCCTGGTTACAACGCCATAACCCAGTTATTAACTGGAAAATGGGGGAGATTGTTCAATGGGGGTTTAATGATTCTAAGTTATGTTATGAATCTGCGCTGCTGGTTGAACCTGTTAAATCTGTGTCTGTGTCATCTGTCGAGCTGGAAGGTATTCCGGAGTACCTGAAAGACTTTGAAGATGTGTTCTCAGAAAGCAAGGCTGAGACGTTGCCGCCACATAGACCCTTTGACTGCGCTATCGAGTTAGTCCCGGGGGCTAAACTACCTAAAGCCCGTCTGTTTAATTTGTCTGGCCCTGAGCGCTTAGCTATGAAGGATTATATTGTCTTCGCAAGGGACACATACGTCCCTCAGTCTCACCTGTGGCGGCTGGGGTTTTTTTGTGAAGAAAAAAGATGGTGGTCTACGTCCCTGTCTTGACTTTCGTGAACTTAATAAGATTACTGTACAGGATACGTATCCCCTTCCGTTGATTCCTGATTTATATAACCAACTATCAGGGTCAAAATGGTTCTCTAAACTGGATCTTCAGGCAGCATATAATTTGATAAGGGTCCGGAAGGGGGATGAATGGAAAACAGCGTTCCTCACGTCCGAGGGATTTTTTGAATATTTAGTCATGCCGTTTGGTCTTACCAAAGCCCCCACCATATTTCAGAATTTCATCAACGTAGTATTTTCTGATCTCATTGGTCGTTTTTTTGTTATTTACTTAGATGATATTCTGATATATTCCCCCGACAGTCATTCTCATATGAATCATGTACGAACCGTTCGCCAAAGACTTAGGGAAAATCACCTGTTTGCTAAATTGGAGAAGTGTGTTTTTTCCTCAAGAATTATCTTTTTTGGGATTGATTGTGTCCTGTGAGGGTTTTCGTATGGACCCCAAGAAGGTGCAGGCCATTGCGGATTGGGTGCAACCCTGAGATCTTAAAGGGCTCCAGCGCTTCTTGGGTTGTGACAGCGACTCCGCCACCAAACACGGAGCTTCCACAGGCTTCCTATCTTACCATGTCATAGTCAGGTTGATGTGGCTCACTGGGTAGGGCTTCGTTCTCCCTGGTTGGAAGACTTTATAGTTGACATCACCAAACTTTTTAACTACTTCATAGGGGCCCTTCCACTTGGTCAGGAATTTGCTCTCTCACTGTAGGTACCAGCACCAGTACCCAATCCCCAGGGTTGAGGTGTCTCACTCTCGCCGATGTATTGTACACCCTCGACTGTGCCTCTTGTGCTTTGAGGAGGTGCTCCTTCTCAATGGGAATCACCTCGGCAATTCTCTCTTGCATCTGGGCCACATGTTACATTACACTCATGTAGGGTGTAGACTCTGCCTCCCAGGTTTCCTTCGCTACATCCAAAAGTCCACAGATGTGTTGGCCATATAACAGTGCAAAATGGGAGAAACCATTAGAGGCCTGTGGGACTTCTCTAATGGAGAATAAAAGGTATGGCAGTAGACAGTGCCAGTCTCTTCCATTTTTCTCTACAACCTTCTTTAACATAGACTTCAAGGTTTTATTAAACCTTTCCACCAAACCATCCATCTGTGGATGGTAGACTGGGGCCCTGAGTTGTGTGATTTGCAGTGTTTTGCACAACTCCATTGGTCCATCAGGATCTCCTTTGGCAACCCCCTTCTGATAAATACATGGACCAGCTCCCAAGCTATACACTTGGCTGAAGACTGTCATAGTTGTATTTTCTCCAGATACTGTGTAGCATAGTCCAGGATCACCATGATACACTGATGTCCTCTGGTGTACTTGACCACGGGTCCCAATAAATCCACGGCTATGTGATCAAACCTCAATGGTGGGCAATAGTACGCCAAGTTGAAAACTGAGACCTTGGCACACTTAGGAGTGACTCTGACTGTCAGGGCGCAACAGGTGCACCACTGGGCCTATTGCTGTGACAATGCTCCCCGTCACAAATGTTCGACATCCTGCACCTGGTACAAAAGTGATTGCAACCTGAATCTTCCTCCCCAGCGCAGATGGTGGAGATGGTCGTTATGGACAGATTCATGCACTTCCTTTCAAGACCAGTACAATCTTGGGTTGTCCAAGGAAATCCCTGGACAACCCAAGAGGAAAAAATGATGTAACCAAGCAACCAAGAGGAAACAATGATGTACTAGTCCAATGTAGTAAACAATGTATAACTTTATTATTAAAGACCTTATTTTTCACCAGTTGTAATGTCTTTTTATAATAAAGTATACATTGTTTACTACCTTGGACTAGTACAGCGTTGTTTCCTCTTGGTTGCTTGTTCAAGGTCAAGTCATAGTAAACCAGTAAACCTTCAGAGGTTTCACTATTAGATATGGCTCTAGAACCTCCGCCTACTGCTTTGGATTTCCATTGTGCCGCTGTAGGGGGGATGACGAGACAGCGAGTACTTGTGTGCCGGGTCTGGAACTTGAGAGGCTGCATCCACTGTTCCCGGGGGGGAGGCCTGGGTGAGCCAGACCTTTCTCCTGACCAAGTAGGGCGGGGAGAGTCAGAAAAGGGCGCACAGCAGCGGAGGAATAAAAGGAAAAAGCGCGCAAAACAAGGCAGTGGGGCGCCAGCGCAGAGCAGTGAGCAGCGCGCTCTGCTTCCCCCACCAGAGAGTGCCAGAGCTGCGACAGGCCATGTCGCAGCCGACCTGAAGGACGGGGACTACTGCGTTGAGGGAAGCAGTGTGCTCAGCAGCAGTCCAGAGAGAGAGACTGCTGTAGAGCAGAGCCGTGCAGAGCAGAGCTGTGCAGAGCAAAGCCGTGCAGAGTTGTGCACACAGAGCAGAGCCGAGCCGGGTGCTGCAGTAACCACAGAGAGGAGTGCTCCTGCCAGGAGCACCAGCGCCACGCAGACCAGCATCACCCGCTGCCCGCTGCCAACAGCGGTGACCAGGGAGGGCGGGACGTCCAGTGTGTGTCCAGGGACTGCCAGAGAACCGGGTGCCGTACACTACGTGACCATGAGTACCGCACACGCTCTGCCCAAGAGGGACCTCATACGAGACTGACACTTATGCCCTGACTTTGACAGCGAGTAGTTGCCCTGACACTTGTGACCTGACTTCACCAGTGAAGAATAGTTGTGGAGCCGCGTTGGGCTCAGACAGTACTGAGGTCCGTACCCTTGTAGGCCACTGCAGTATATGGACTAGGGACAGTGGAAGGTACCGGAGTCCGACCACTGCTGCCATCGTGCTATTGCCAGCGCTATTGAGTTCACAGCAGGAGCTGCAGTTTAAGGACTTCCTGACACTAGTGCTTCAGAAGGAACTGTCGTTATCTTAACCGTCGTTCTTCTACTCGCATATCCTTTGCCATTTAAAATTGTTTATCCCCTGTGTACCCTGTACCACCCAACATTCGTTCCCATTTATACCATTCGACCCATTACCTCCCTGCGTGGAGTGTTACCTTGTTAATAAATCTGTTAACCCTTGCTCTGCCTCCTGTCCTTCACTGCATTACGCGTTCCTGTGCTTTCTACATTTGGCATAGTCGGCAGGGTGCAGTCTATGGATGCAAGGGTGGCAGACCAAGTGGTCAGGGATGCCCCAAGGGCCAGTAAACCGCTGGGGACAATATCGAGTAACCTCTCTAAGTTTACATGGAGCAATGTTCTGTTATGGACCTGGACTGAGCGGGTCAGCGGGATTATGTACCCCATGACTCCTGCATTAGAGGCGGAGGTTGCCATGATGGCTCTGGACGGAGAGTCAAGGAATTCCGTCATGCTATGACCTCCTAGAGAACGGGACACTTTTGACAAGGTGTTGCAGATACTTGGGAAACACACGGAGACCCTACGGATGTACGAGAGTTGTGCATGTGTTTATTCCGCCATGTCCAAAGAGAGGGAGAGACTCTGACTCAGTACATGAACGAGTTACAGGAGATACATACTGCAATTCTTAAGAAAGATGGCATAGGTGTAGAACCCCCTGCGGAGAGACCAGTTAGTGACAGGCCTTAGAGATGCACTGCTTGGGCAGGATTTCCATGAGCGCCTGAAAGCTAACCAGCACATGATTTTGCAGACATTGGGGCAGAGTTGCGCATAGGCAAGCAGGAGCAGGGGATTGCAGCCTCGACAGGGATGTCCGGTGCTGCGAGGTATCCACCATGAACGAGGAAAGAGCCGAAGCGGTCCCGCGACTTATGGCAGGGAATGAGAAGAATTTGGGAAGAAGTCGAAAGCCTGAAAGAAAGAAGCTCTCACTGCTGTCTTAGAGTCCAATGCCATACCCCAAGGTAACTTGCAGCAAAAGGAGAAAGAAGTTAGGGAGCTGTACTGAGCATAGGAAGTATCCCAGCAGTCACCCCAAAATTTGCTTCCAGGTTGTGGAATGAAGAACTAATGCAGAGGAGGCATGCTTCCCGGAGAGACCGGTGATCCAGACCGAAGTACCAACCACACAGGCGCAGAAGTGGATGTTGGACATGTGAAAGAATGGGACACCTGTCCAGAAGTTGCCCTACCTGAGACAGATGACGGATAAAATCCATTCATCCCTCCGAAGATCCTAGTAATTGGAGAGAATGCCGCCCCTGTGAGAAATGGTATGGTGGGAAGAGAGGAGCCGCACCCAGAGCCAGACAGAGCCACGATGTCGAGAAGAGATGGAGAAGGTGCCGACTGTCTATGGTAAGATGTCTGCGTTGGTCAAGCGCGTGAAGGCGAATCTGGTGGAATTCCAACTTGAATCCGAAGGTTTCGTCTGTGAGACTCAGCCTGATGAAGAGGAAGAGCCATTAATCTCGTCCTCCGAAATGGAAAGTTTACTGGCCGCCAGCTCAAGGCGCCCTGATCCAATGGAAGAGTTGCAAGATACCCCTGAGGTACCCCCGCCAGAAGTGGTAGACTGTGAAGAGGCAGAGGATCCTGAGATGTTACCTCTGGCAACTAAGGATGATGAAGAGGGAGAATCTAACGACAACCTCCATATGTTGACACAGGAGAGGAACAGACCCCGGAGATTGCTGCTCCGTGGAACCTGGATGAACTCCCATTTTCTGCCACTTCACCCGAAGTTTGAAGTACCTTTAAAGAGCCTTATTGGCAGAAGGTGGAGCCAGAGAGGTGGGAGTGGTTACGAAAATTATGGGCAACTGTCGGCCCTCAGACGAGCATAGTGGAGTACGAAGAGTTCTCGCCCGTGGAATGGCGAGCTAAAAGAGAGGGGGGAATGTAACGGCGATGATGAGGCAGCGGGTGCCTGTGTGCTGGGTCGGGAACTAGAGAGGCTGCATTCACTGTTCCCCGGGGGAAGCCTGAGTGAGGCGGAACTCCCCCCTGTTGCCTGGAGGAAGCTCTAGAGAGGAGGGGCTTCCTGCTATCATAGGGGGGTGTAAGAGGAGAAAGAGAAAGCACATGAAGGAAGTCAGTTTGGTGCTAGGGCAGAGCAGTGCGGAGTCAGGTGAGCGGTGCGCTCCGCTCTCAATCCCACACAGAGTACCGGCGCTGCGACAGGCTGTGCTGCAGTCGACCAGAAGGAGAACCCACAGAGAGAGAGAGCCGTGCAGAGCAGAGCCTTGTAGAGGAGAGCCGTGCAGACCAGAGCCTTGTAGAACAGAGCCGTGCAGAGCAGAGCTGTGCACACAGAGCAGAGCCGAGTAGGGTGTCGCAGCAGCCACAGAGAGGAGTGCTCCGGCCAGGAGCATCAGCGACAAGCAGATCAGCGTCACCCGCCGCCAACATCGGGAACCAGGGAGAGCTGGACGTGCGTTGTGTGCCCAGTGACCGCTAGAGAGAACAAGATGCCGTACACTACGTGACCGTGAGTATCGCACACGTGCAGTCCAAGAGGGACCGCGTGTGAGACTGACCCTTGCGCCCTGACGTTGTCAGCAGAAAGTTACCCTGACACTTGTGACCTCACCAGTGAAGATAGTTGAGGAGCTATGTTAGACTCGTACAGGACTGTGGCCCGTGCCTTTGTTAGCCACTGCAGTATATGGACTAGGGCAGTGGAAGGTACCGGAGACCGACCACTGCTACCAGAAGACGGACCATCGTGCTAGCATACCTTCCTGGGAAAAAGACACTGCACCCGCCGTTGCCGGTTCTATTGAGTTTGCAGCAGGAGCGGCAGTTTAAGGACTTCCTGACACATGTGCTAACGAACTGCCATTGTCTGGAACGTTGTTTTGCCACTTTTCCATATCCTTTGCCTTTAAACTGTTAACTTCTTGTTTATCCCTCTACCTCCCTGCATGAGTATTCCCCTGTAAATAAACCTGTTAACCCTTGCTGTGCCTCCCGTCCGTCACTGCATCCCGCGTTTCTGTGCTTCCTACACCGCCACCCTTTCGAAAGCCGTCAGGAACACCTCAACTTAATCACCTGGGGTCATCTTTTGAAAGGCTCTCCTTACTGACTTTCACACATGTGAGTCATCTCCATGACTTGGGGGTGGGGTGGTTTCCCTGCCACGGATCACTTCAATTAGGAGTTCCATCTGCTGCATCTACTGCTGCATCTGCTGCTGCTGTTGCTGCTGCTGTCATAGCTGTTGCAGCTGGAGATTAGCCAGCACCAGTTGCTTTGTCAACTCCTCTATGTTTTCTGCTTTTGCTCTTGCAATTGCTTTAACCCAGGCCATGTAGCATCTCTGTGGCAGTCACACGTGCATATCGGAATTCATGCCCATGCTTCTAGCACCAATTATAGGAATTCTATTCGGTTGCAGTTGAGGTAGGCACAGGAAGCGGTTTCCGTAAAAATGTCCAGGCTGGTTTATTAAAAACTCAATAAAATTCTCAGGATAACAAAACCAAAACAGCCTTTTCTGGCACAAAGTGAAAACACAAAGTAAATAATCCACAGAGTATTGTGAGCTCGCCTGCTTGGATAAGTGTCTATTTCTTGAGTCCTTAGCAAGTACCAAAACACTGGATGTCTACACACCTTCAGTCACAGTCTCTAAATGAGACAATCAGTCTCCATTTTATTTGCCATACCATGTCCCCGGGGTGGGGATATGTGAGCAGCCAGTCCCACCCATCTCTTTGCTGCCTGTAAAACCTGTTCCCGGTAGACACCCTATTAATTCTCTCAGCACTATACATGCTGGAGCCTGCTTTCCCAAGCGTACATCACCGAAGCTACCAACCTCGAAGACACATATATCCCCTCAAGGACCTGTTTGGCAGCCATCTTGCTATACAGGTCCTTCTCAAAAAATTAGCATATAGTGCTAAATTTCATTATTTACCATAATGTAATGATTACAATTAAACTTTCATATATTTTAGATTCATTACACACCAACTGAAATTTGTCAGGTCTTTTATTGTTTTAATACTGATGATTTTGGCATACAACTCCTGATAACCCAAAAAACCTGTCTCAAAAAATTAACATATTTCAACCGTCCAATAAAATAAAAGTGTTTTTTCAAAACAAAAAAAACCCCCATCAAATAATAATGTTCAGTTATGCACTCAATACTTGGTCGGGAATCCTTTGGCAGAAATTACTGCTTCAATGCGGCGTGGCATGGAGGCAATCAGCCTGTGACACTGCTGAGGTGTTATGGAGGCCCAGGATGCTTTGATAGCGGCCTTAAGCTCATCCAGAGTGTTTGGGTCTTGCGTCTCTCAACTTTCTCTTCACAATATCCCACAGATTCTCTATGGGGTTCAGGTCAGGAGAGTTGGCAGGCCAATTGAGCACAGTAATACCATGGTCAGTAAACCATTTACCAGTGGTTTTGGCACTGTGAGCAGGTGCCAGGTCGTGCTGAAAAATGAAATCTTCATCTCCATAAAGCATTTCAGCCGATGGAAGCATGAAGTGCTCCAAAATCTCCTGATAGCTAGCTGCATTGACCCTGCCCTTGATGAAACACAGTGGACCAACACCAGCAGCTGACATGGCACCCCACACCATCACTGACTGTGGGTACTTGACACTGGACTTCAGGCATTTTGGCATTTCCTTCTCCCCAGTCTTCCTCCAGACTTTGGCACCTTGATTTCCGAATGACATGCAAAATTTGCTTTCATCAGAAAAAAGTACTTGGGACCACTTAGCAACAGTCCAGTGCTGCTTCTCTGTAGCCCAGGTCAGGCGCTTCTGCCGCTGTTTATGGTTCAAAAGTGGCTTTACCTGGGGAATGCGTGCCGCATTTCCTGCACACGCCTGTGTACGGTGGCTCTGGATGTTTCTACACCAGACTCAGTCCACTGCTTCCTCAGGTCCCCAAGGTCTGGAATCGGTCCTTCTCCACAATCTTCCTCAGGGTCCGGTCACCTCTTCTCGTTGTACAGCGTTTTCTGCCACATTGTTTCCTTCCAACAGACTTCCCATTGAGGTGCCTTGATACAGCACTCTGGGAACAGCCTATTTGTTGAGAAATTTCTTTCTGGGTCTTACCCTCTTGCTTGAGGGTGTCAATGATGGCCTTCTTGACATCAGTCAGGTCGCTAGTCTTACCCATGATGGGGGTTTTGAATAATGAAGCAGGCAGGGAGTTTTTAAAAGCCTCAGGAATCTTTTGCATGTGTTTAGAGTTAATTAGTTGATTCAGAAGATTAGGGTAATAGGTCGTTTAGAGAACCTTTTCTTGATATGCTAATTTTTTGAGACAGGTTATTTGGGTTATCAGGAGTTGTATGCCAAAATCATCAGTATTAAAACAATAAAAGACCTGACAAATTTCAGTTGGTGTGTAATGAATCTAAAATATATGAAAGTTTAATTGTAATCATTACATTATGGTAAATAATGAAATTTAGCACTATATGCTAATTTTTTGAGAAGGACCTGTATATATCTATCAAAAATCCTAGCAATACAATACAGGTGTTTCTCACAAAATTAGAATATCATCAAAAAGTTAATTTATTTCAGTTCTTCAAAACAAAAAGTGAAACTCATATATTATATAGAGACATTACAGACAGAGTGATCTATTTCAAGTGTTTATTTCTGTTAATGTTGATGATTATGGCTTACAGCCAATGAAAACCCAAAAGTCAT
Organism: Oophaga sylvatica; assembly: GCA_033576555.1. NCBI lineage: Eukaryota > Metazoa > Chordata > Amphibia > Anura > Dendrobatidae > Oophaga > Oophaga sylvatica. The sequence continues at coordinate 15,379 of JARQOD010005049.1, forward strand.
TATCTCAGTGAATTAGAACACCAGTGTCACGCAGGGGCCCTGACTAATCCCTCTACCTGGAGGTACTGTTGATGGTACAGAGGTCCAGGCCGCCAGCGTAACCCTATCTCCTGCAAATCCCTGACCCTCAGTAATCTAGTCCTGAGAAGGACCCTGATCACAACCACAGGGGACTGGAAGATATATGCCTAAACACAGTAATAGACGAACCAGACAGTACAAGGGGTAAACTAAAATCCACCTTGCATACAAAACTCAGTCCACAACTACAGAGGGAACACCAATGGGTAAGGAAATAAATGATAAAGCGAGGAGGGGAAAAAACCACACCAGGTACTCTTCACTTCAGACTTCACAATACCACGATCCGCTCTGCTGGTCTGCATGAATGCTTTCACTGACACATTCCTAGCAGACTGGCAGGTATTTGAAGGAATCTCATTACTGCAGCATTAACTGCAGCTGGGTGAGGCTGGGCCTCGTCTAACACAGAGAGAGAGAGAATTAACTCCCTCACTGCCGAAAAACACCAAGCATCAAAAACTCAGCTGCGAGAAGTCAGATTGTGTAATCGCGAAGATCTTCGAGGCGACACACCCGTGACAGTACCCCCCCTTCTACGAGGGGCCTCCGGACCCTCAGAGCCAGGCTTATCTGGGTGAGTCATGTGGAAGGCCCGAATTAATCGGTCTGCGTTAATATCCGACGCAGGAACCCACGTCCTCTCCTCAGGACCATACCCCCTCCAATGAACCAGTGTCATGGGTGCATCGCCACGAAGATTGTCGCGATTCCACATTCTGACTTCTCGCAGCTGAGTTGCTGTTTCTTTGTGTTTGGTAATGAGGGAGTTAATTTTACCTAGCTCTTTGCTAAGACTAGGTCCAGCCTCGCCCGGCTGCTTTTGATTATGTTCTAATTAGCTTCCTTTATATAACTGCCAGTCTGCTGGTTAGATGCCGGTGAAAGCATTCATACAGACTGCAGATAGTATCGGTTCTGAGAAGACTTAAGCTAAGAGCTCTTTTGTTGTTTCTCCTCACCTTGCTTATAGTTTATCTCCTAGACCTTTTGTGTTCCCTCTGTGTTTTAATGTTGTATGCAAGACAGTATTTACTTTATCCCCTGTCTGTCTCGTTTGTCTATACTATTTGTTAACCTTTACCTGTCCATTCCCTATGGTGGTAATCAGGGTCCTTCTAAGGACTAGATTACAGTGGTCAGGGATTTATAGGAGACAGGGTTTAAGCTGGTGGCCTGGACCTCTGTACCATTAACAGTACCTCCAGGTAGAGGGACTAGTCAGGACCCCAGTTTAGGGTCAGCATAGACCCCGGTCCACCTCTAGCCAGAGACAGCGTGAAAAGGATTCAGTATTGACCCACAGGATATTATGTCAGGTAATATTATGCTATATATACATGTTAATGTTACCTATTTATATGTTATATAGAATGTTGTCCCACTTGATAGATTACTGACATTATATATTTATACATCTGCTAGACAGCGTGACATTTTCACCGGCCCAAAACTATAGATTCTCCCCAGCTACCATGGATCCAGTAGCCCAGCTTGCCCTGCAGTTGCAGAAATTGTCCATGGAGTTTACGGACATTAAGTCCAAGGTTTTGTCCCCCCCGGAGCAAACCAGATCTGAACCTAAGGTTGCTCTCCCGGACAGGTTCACTGGTGGGCGGGACAAATTTTTTACCTTCCGGGAGGCATGTAAATTGTACTTTCGGCTACGGCCTCGGTCATCGGGGAGTGAGGAGCAGAGGGTGGGAATTGTCATCTCGCTCTTACAAGGGGACCCTCAATCCTGGGCGTTCTCTCTTCCTCCGGGCTCCCCGGCCCTCCAGTCAGTAGATCGATTTTTTGCTGCCCTGGGGCTGGTGTATGATGACCCGGATCGGGTCTCCCTTGCTGAGACGAAGTTACGTAGGATACAGCAGGGAGATCGTCCGGCGGAGGAATTTTCTTCTGAGTTCCGTAGATGGGCCACAGATACTCAGTGGAATGACCCAGCTCTTAGGAGCCAGTTTTGTCAAGGGTTATCTGACAAATTAAAAGATGTTTTGGCTCAGTATGATTCTCCTCCGTCACTGGAGGCTGCTATGGCCCTTGCTATTCGTATTGATAGACGGCTTCGGGGGAGGTGCGAGGTAACTCCGCCCCCTGTTATTACTCCACCCACTACTAAAGTCCCTTATATGGAGGTTCCCCTGGTCTGTTCTGAGGAACCTATGCAGTTGGGTGGGACATCATTTTGTAGGAGGGAATCGGCGGTGCGCCGCAAGACAAGAAGGTGTTTCTTCTGCGGGAGAGAGGGACATTTTGTTGGAGGGTGTCCCTCCCGTGCCTCATTGAGCAAAAATGTCACCGAAAAACTGTTAATCCCAGGTTGTGTGGTGGACGACAACCTGGGAGTAGGTATTTCGTCCCCAGGTCCGTCTCAATTTCTCGTACCTGCGGAGGTGGTGGTTGGTGCGAGAGTTGAGAGGATTTCTGTTCTCCTTGATAGTGGGTCTGGGGCTAATATGGTGGACGCTCAGTTTGCCCAGGTGCAAGGTATGCAACTGAGTGTATTGGCCAAACCGATCCCTATACTTTCTATTGAAGCCAGACCTCTCGGTCAAGGTAGCTTTGTACAAGCTGTTCATAACATAGACCTTCGAGTAGGGGCAATACATAAAGAACAGTTGTCTTGTTATGTGTTGGAGGGTCTTCCTACTCCTATTGTGTTGGGACTTCCCTGGTTGGCTAAACATAACCCAGTGATTGATTGGCAATCCAGAAAGATAAGCCAGTGGGGTGAATTTTGCAAGAATAACTGCATGAACACGGTCATCGGTGCGGTCGTGCCTAGGACTTTGCCTCCTTTTCTGGAGGACTTTGGGGAGATGTTCTCAGAGGAGGGGTGTCAAAAGTTACCTCCTCATCGCACGTATGACTGCTCAATAAAATTGCTTCCTGATGCCTTATCTCGTAGTTTCCCAGGGGCCGGAAAGACGGATGACCCGGTTCCTATCCTTCAGGAAGGGGTGGTGGTGTCGGCTGTGTGCTCTGAGCTTGAGGAGGAGGTGTTGGAGGCTCAGGGGGACGCCCTGTAGGACCTCCAGGGAAACTGTTTGTTCCAGATCAGTTAAGACAAAAAGTTATCGAGGCACATCATAGTTCTGCTTTAGCAGGACATCCAGGGAGTAAAGCAACTGTGGATCTCCTTTCTCGCCGGTTTTGGTGGCCTAACTTAAATAAAGAGGTAATAACTTTTGTCGCGTCCTGTGGAGTTTGTGCTCGCTCTAAGACCCCACATACCCGTCCATCTGGGGTTCCTGAGGAGGAACGATTCTCGTCGTCACTTGCTTCAGTTTGGAGAGGAGTGCTGAATGGTCTGAGTGCTATGGGGAACTGTTTCAAGCGGAGGTCTGATAGGAGGAGAGTGTCTGGTCCGGACCTAGGTGTGAACGATCTGGTGTGGTTGTCTACCAAGAATATAAAACGCAAAGTTCCCTCCTGGAAACTGGGTCCCAGGTTCATCGGTCCATACAGGATCAGTTCTATAATTAATCCTGTGGCATTTCGTCTGGACCTCCCTCCTACGTTTAAAATCCATAATGTATTCCACAAATCGTTGCTTAAGAGGTACGTGGCGCCAGTTATACCGTCACTTCTACCTCCTCCTCCAGTGGTGGTCAATGGTAACTTAGAATTTCAAGTGTTGAAGATCATTGACTCACGTCTGAATCGCCGGTCCCTTCAGTATTTGGTTCATTGGAAGGGATATGGTCCTGAGGAGAGGACGTGGGTCTCTGCGTCTGAGATTAACGCAGATCTATTGGTTCGGACCTTCCACACGACTTACCCGGACAGACCTGGCCCTGAGGGTCCGGAGGCCCCTCGTAGAAGGGGGGGTACTGTCATGGGTGCATCGCCACGAAGATTGTCGCGATTGCACATTCTGACTTCTCGCAGCTGAGTTGCTGTTTCTTTGTGTTTGGTAATGAGGGAGTTAATTTTACCTAGCTCTTTGCTAAGACTAGGTCCAGCCTCGCCCGGCTGCTTTTGATTATGTTCTAATTAGATTCCTTTATATAGCTGCCAGTCTGCTGGTTAGATGCCGGTGACAGCATTCATACAGACTGCAGATAGGATCGGTTCTGAGAAGACTTAAGCTAAGAGCTCTTTTGTTGTTTCTCCTCACCTTGCTTATAGTTTATCTCCTAGACCTTTGGTGTTCCCTCTGTGTTTTAATGTTGTATGCAAGACAGTATTTACTTTATCCCCTGTCTGTCTCGTTTGTCTATACTGTTTGTTAACCTTTACCTGTCCATTCCCTATGGTGGTAATCAGGGTCCTTGTAAGGACTAGATTACAGTGGTCAGGGATTTATAGGAGACAGGGTTTAAGCTGGTGGCCTGGACCTCTGTACCATTAACAGTACCTCCAGGTAGAGGGACTAGTCAGGACCCCAGTTTAGGGTCAGCATAGACCCCGGTCCACCTCTAGCCAGAGACAGCGTGAAAAGGATTCAGTATTGACCCACAGGATATTATGTCAGGTAATATTATGCTATATATACATGTTAATGTTACCTATTTATATGTTATATAGAATGTTGTCCCACTTGATAGATTACTGACATTATATATTTATACATCTGCTAGACAGCGTGACAACCAGGTACTGAATGGACCGGCGGTTAAGACGTGAATCGATGATTTTCGACACCTGAAACTCCAAGTTACCATTGACCACCACAGGAGGAGGAGGTAAAGGTGACGGTATCACCGGCGCCACATACCTCTTAAGCAAAGATCTGTGGAACACGTTGTGAATTTTAAACGTAGGGGGGAGGTCAAGACGGAATGCCACCGGATTAATTATAGAACTGATCCTGTATGGCCCGATGAACCTGGGACCCAGTTTCCAAGAGGGAACCTTAAGTTTTATATTCTTGGTAGACAACCATACCCGATCGTTCACACATAGGTCCGGACCAGACACTCTCCTCCTGTCAGCCATACGTTTGTATTGGTTCCCCATAGTACTTAGATTGTTCAGCACTCCTCTCCACACTGAAGCAAGTGATGACGAAAATCGTTCCTCCTCCGGAACCCCCGAAGAGCCCCCCTACTGAAAGTACAAAACTGGGGATGAAAACCATATGCCCCAAAAAACGGGGACTTACCAGTGGACTCACTCCGCCTATTGTTAAGAGCAAATTCCGCCAGAGGCAAGAAAGAAGCCCAGTCCTCCTGGTTCTCTGACACAAAACACCGGAGATATGTCTCCAAGCTCTGGTTCAGACGTTCTGTCTGACCATTGGTCTGAGGATGAAAAGCCGATGAAAACGACAACTGCATCCCCCGCCGTGTACAAAATGCCTTCCAGAATTTGGACACAAACTGAGACCCTCGATCCGACACCACAACGGAGGGTACCCCGTGAAGCCTCACAATCTCTCCAATGAACACCTGCGCCAGAGTTTTAGCATTAGGAAGAGCAGGAAGAGCGATAAAATGAGCCATCTTGCTGAACCTGTCCACTACAACGAGTATGACTGTTTTACCCGAAGACGGCGGGAGGTCCGTAATAAAGTTCATAGACAGATGAGTCCACGGACGCTCCCGGATCTTCAAAGGTAAGAGGGCCCCAGACGGACGGGTATGTGGGGTCTTAGAGCGCGCACAAACCCCACAGGACGCCACAAAAGTTACCACCTCCCTATGTAAGTTAGGCCACCAAAACCGCCGCGAGAGGAGATCCACAGTTGCTTTATTCCCTGGGTGGCCTGCCAAAGCTGAGTTATGGTGTGCCTCGATCACCTTTTGTCGCAAGGGTTCTGGAACAAATAGTCTCCCTGGAGGTCCAACAGGGGCGTCCCCCTGAGCCTCCAATACCTCCTTCTCAAGCTCAGAGCATACTGCCGACACCACCACCCCTCCTGAAGGATCGGAACCGGGTCATCCATCTTCCCGGCCCCAGGGAAACTCTGAGATAAGGCATCCGCCTTTACATTTTTTGACCTAGGACGATATGTGACAACAAAATTAAATCTGGTAAAAAACAACGACCACCTAGCTTGTCTGGGATTCAGACGTTTTGCGGACTCTAAATATAGCAGGTTCTTGTGATCGGTGATGACGGTGACCGGGTGGACTGCCCCCTCCAAAAATGACGCCACTCCTCAAAAGCTAACTTAATGGCCAAGAGTTCCCTATTGCCGACATCGTAATTCCTCTCAGCGGACGACAATTTTTTAGAGAAGAAAGCGCACGGGTGCCACTTACCAGGGGACGAACCTTGAGATAATACCGCTCCCACCCTACCTCAGAATCGTCTACCTCCACAATGAACGGCTGAGACGCATCCGGTTGAATGAGTATGGGAGCCGAAGCAAAACATTTTTTCAAGGAGGAAAACGCTTGACAAGCCTTGTCAGACCACCTAGAAAAATCCGTCCCTTTTTTAGTCATGTCAGTGAGAGGTTTAACTATGGACGAGAAATTACGAATAAATTTCCGGTAGTAGTTAGCAAACCCCAGGAAACGTTGTAGTGCCTTAAGATCCTCTGGCAGATCCCACTCAAGAACTGCCCGCATTTTCCCAGGGTCCATACGAAAACGGATGCTGACACCAGGAAACCTAAAAACTGAAGTTCCTGTACGGCGAACACACACTTTTCCCATTTGGCATACAGTTTATTATCCCGCAAGATCTGCAACACCTGCCTAACATGCTCCTGATGAGACACTAGATCCGGCGAGTAAATTAAGATGTCATCCAGATATATGACAACAAACTGTCCCACCAGGTGGCGAAAAATGTCATTGACAAAGTGTTGGAACACCGCCGGGGCATTAGTCAGACCGAATGGCATGACAAGGTTCTCATAATGCCCCTCTGGAGTGTTAAACGCCGTCTTCCATTCATCCCCCTCCTTCATCCTAATCAGATTGTACGCCCCCCTGAGATCCAACTTAGAGAACCATTTGGCGCCCACGATCTGATTGAAGAGATCAGGGATAAGTGGGAGCGGATACGGATCTCGAAAAACACCAAGCATCAAAAACTCAGCTGCGAGAAGTCAGATTGTGTAATCGCGAAGATCTTCGAGGCGACACACCCGTGACAACCAGCTTGAAAAATTATTTTAAAATCCGAAATGTTGGCCTACTGAAATGTATGTTCAGTAAGTGCACTCAATATTTGGTCGGGTCTCATTTTGCATCAGTTACTGCATCATTGTGGCGTGGCATGGAGGCGATCAGCCTGTGGCACTGCTGAGGTGTTATGGAAGCCCAGGTTGCTTTGATAGCAGCCTTCAGCTCGTCTGCATTGTTGGGTCTGGTGTCTCTCATCTTCCTCTTGACAATACCCCATAGATTCTGTATGGGGATAAGGTCAGGCGAGTTTTCTGACCAATCAAGCACAGTGATACTGTTGTTTTTAAACCAGAAATTGGTACTTTTGGCAGTGTGGACAGATGCCAAGTCCTGCTAGAGAATGAAACTTCCATTTCCAAATAGCTTGTCGGCAGAGGGAAGCATGAAGTGGTAGATGGCTGCCCTGACTCTGGTCTTGATAAAACACAGTGGACCTACACCAGCAGATGACATAGCTCCCCAAACCATCACTGATTGTGGATACTTCACACTAGACCTCAAGCAACTTGGATTGTGTGTTTCTCCACTCTTCCTCCAGACTCTTGGACCTTGATTTCCAAATGAAATACAAAATGTACTTTTGTCACGCTGTTCTATCTGTATTTGGTTGTCGGCGTGACAATGCAGGTCTGTGCTGTAACCCTTTGCTCCTCTCCCCTAATTGAGATGGGATACTGGTGGCTGTTACCTGTATGGATGCTGCTCAGTTCCCAGCTCCGCTGCGTAGCCACACATGCGTGGGTGTTTCCGCTGCGCTGCATGACCACCCGCATGTGCGGTCCCTGGCTACTGCTGTGAAAGGTACCCGTAGGTTGCAAGGTCCTCTGCAGTGGTGCATGACTTACTACGTGTGTTTAGGCTGCAGCCATTTCCAGGTGCCCTCGCTGTGCTGATATGTGTCAGGCTCTCATAGGGTGCGCAGGCCACACCTGCCCTGCTTTTATCAGGGTTAGTGTGTGTACTTGAAATGCTGTCCCCAGCCAATTGCTGAGGGGCAGCTCCTATATAAAGGCTCCCTGCCCTATGGGCGGGGCCTTAGCTACTCATATAGCTTCTGAATCTTGCCATGTGTGTTGTGTGTTCCTGTACCTGTCCCTGCGCCTATCCTGGATACGGTAATTCCAGGCTTGAATCCCTGATCCTGTACCTGTCCCTGCACCTATCCTGGAGGCGGTAATTCCAGGCTTGCCTATCCTGGAGGCGGTAATTCTAGGCTTGAATCCCTGATCCTGTACCCGTCCCTGCGCCTGTCCTGGAGGCGGTAATTCCAGGCTCGCCTATCCTGGAGGCGGTAATTCCAGGCTTGAATCCTTGATCCTGTCCTGTACCTGACTGTCTGAACTGTGTCTGCTTTGTTATGTTCCTGAAGTCCTTCTGTGTCCTGAACCCTGTGCCCAGAGACTGTGATTCTTTGCTAACTGACTTCCTTTGATACAACCTGGGTTCATCTTGGAAGGAGGAGTCCGGTGTGGGTGTGCTGAGTTTCTGTTACTCTGTGCTCAGCTTGTTTTTGGTGCAATCCCCGGCTGGTTCCAGTTAAGCCTGGCGGGGCTTGCACCAGACTGCTTGGGTTCCTTTTTAGATCGCTTCCATATGTCCGGATCCGATCCTTCCCTGCCTGATGCCGGAGCCTGCCGATCGTTGCCAGATGTCCGGAGTCCTATGCCAGTGTTGGTCTTGTGATCCAGTCTGTGTTCCTGATGTCCAGCCCATGTTCCTGATGTCCTGTCTGTGTTCCTGATTCTATGTTCCTGATTCCGTGTTCCTGATGTCCGGTCCGTGTTCCTGATTCCATGTTCCTGAGTCCGTGTTCCTGATTCCATGTTCCTGAGTCCGTGTTCCTGATTCCATGTTCCTAATTCTGTGTTCCTGATGTCCTGTCCATGTTACTGAGATCCAGCCAGTGTTCCTGATGTCCAGTTTCCTGATGTCCGGTTCGTGTCCTGAGATCCAGTCCGTGTTCCTGATGTCCTGTCCATGTTCCTGATTCCGTGTTCCTGATGTCCGGTCCATGTTCCTGAGATCCAGTCTGTGTTCCTGATGTCCAGTTTCCTGATGTCCGATTCATGTTACTGATATCCAGTCCGTGTTCCTGATGTCCAGTCCGTGTTCCTGATTCCATATTCCTGTGTCCATGTTCCTGAGTTCCAGTTCGTGTTCCTGAGTTCATGATCCTGATGTTTATGTACTATGTGTTGTTACTCCAGTAAACTTTATTTCCTCTATACCTGATGTTCTACATGGCTCTTCTTGGTCCACATGCTCAGCTGCCACAGAACCCCGGTCTCTGCCCTTTCCTATTTCGGGTAGGCCGGGTCCCCCTCTGCGGTATGTAGGGTCCACATTGCGTCCCCAGGGGGCGCCAGCCCCACGCCGTGGTGGTCGTTCTGCGTGAAGGCGATGATGGGCTGAGCCGCTTCTCGGCGGCTGCAGCTAATCGTGACAGAAGCTAAGGCCTTGGACTCAGTTGAGCATGTTTGGACGGGGCGACTTACCGCCTCTACCATGAAAAGTTTCTGTGTATTTTTTTTTTTTTGGGACTTTAGAAGAGGGGGCTTTAGGAGGGGAAAATGTCACGCTGTTCTATCTGTACTTGGTTGTTGGCGTGACAATGCAGGTCTGTGCTGTAACCCTTTGCTCCTCTCCCCTAATTGAGCTGGGATACTGGTGGCTGTTACCTGTATGGATGCTGCTCAGTTCCCAGCTCCGCTGTGTAGCCTCACATGCGTGGGTGTTTCCGCTGCGCTGCATGACCACCCGCATGTGCGGTCCCTGGCTACTGCTGTGAAAGCTACCCGTAGGTTGCAAGGTCCTCTGCAGTGGTGCATGACTTACTATGTGTGTTTAGGCTGCAGCCATTTCCAGGTGCCCTTGCTGTGCTGATGTGTGTCTGGCTCTCATAAGGGTGCGCAGGCCACACCTGCCCTGCTTTTATCAGGGTTAGTGTGTGTACTTGAAATGCTGACCCCAGCCAATTGCTGAGTGGCAGCTCCTATATAAAGGCTCCCTGCCCTATGGGCCGGGCCTTAGCTACTCACATAGCTTCTGAATCTTGCCATGTGTGTTGTGTGTTCCTGTACCTGTCCCTGCGCCTATCCTGGAGGCGGTAATTCCAGGCTTGAATCCCTGATCCTGTACCCGTCCCTGCGCCTATCCTGGAGGCGGTAATTCCAGGCTCGCCTATCCTAGAGGTGGTAATTCTAGGCTTGAATCCCTGATCCTGTACCCATCCCTGCGCCTATCCTGGAGGCGGTAATTCCAGGCTTGCCTATCCTGGAGGCGGTAATTCTAGGCTTGAATCCCTGATCCTGTACCCGTCCCTGCACCTGTCCTGGAGGTGGTAATTCCAGGCTCGCCTATCCTGGAGGCGGTAATTCCAGGCTTGAATCGTTGATCCTGTACCTGTTCTGTACTTGACTGTATGAACTGTGTCTGCTGTGTTATGTTCCTGAAGTCCTTCTGTGTCCTGAACCCTGTGCCCAGTGACTGTGATTTTTTGCTAACTGACTTCCTTTGATACAACCTGGGTTCATCGTGGAAGGAGGAGTCCGGTGTGGGTGTGCTGAGTTTTTGTTACTCTGTGCTCAGCTTGTTTTTGGTGCAATCCCTGGCCGGCTCCAGTTGAGCCTGGCGGGGCTTGCACCAGACCGCTTGGGTTCCTTTTTAGATCGCTTCCAGATGTCCGGATCCGATCTTTCCCTGCCTGATGCCCGGAGCCTGCCGATCGTTGCCAGATGTCTGGAGTCCTATGCCAGTGTTGGTCTTGTGATCCAGTCTGTGTTCCTGATGTCCAGTCCATGTTCCCGATGTCCTGTCTGTGTTCCTGATTCCATGTTCCTGATGTCCGGTCCGTGTTCCTGATGCCATGTTCCTGAGTCCGTGTTCCTGATTCCGTGTTCCTGATGTCCGGTCCATGTTCCTGAGATCTAGTCTGTGTTCCTGATGTCCAGTTTCCTGTATCTGGTTCGTGTTACTGATATCCAGTCCGTGTTCCTGATATCCAGTCCGTGTTCCTAATGTCCAGTCCGTGTTCCTGATTCCATGTTCCTGTGTCCATGTTCCTGAGTTCCAGATCCTGATGTTTATGTACTATGTGTTGTTACTCCAGTAAACTTTATTTCCTCTATACCTGAAGTTCTACATGGCTCTTCTTGGTCCACATGCTCAGCTGCCACAGAACCCCGGTCTCTGCCCTTCCCTAGTTCGGGTAGGCCGGGTCCCCCTCTGTGGTATGGAGGGTCCACTTTGTGTCCCCCGGGGAGCGCCTGCCCCACACCATGGTGGTCGGTCAGCGTGGAGGCGATGATGGGCTTCTCGGCGGCTGCAGCTAATCGTGACAACTTTCATTTGTAAACAACACCTTGGACCACTGAGCAACAGTCCAGTTCTTTTTCTCCTTGACCCAAGTAAGACGCTTCTGGCATTGTCTATTGTTCATGAGTGGCGTGACACAAGGAATGTGACACTTGTAGCCCATGTCCTGGATTCGTCTGTGTGAGGTGGCTCTTGAAGCAATAACTCCTGCAGCAGTCCACTCCTTGTGAATCTCCCACAAATTTTTGAATGGCCTTTTGTTAACAATACTTTCAAGGCTGCGGTTAGCCCGATTACTTGTGCACTGTTTTTTTTTTTTCCTTCCACTCAACTTTCCATTAATATGCTTGTGTACAGCACTCTGTGAACAGCCAGCTTCTTTAGCGATGACCTTTTGTGGCTTACCCTCCTTGTGGAGTGTGTCAATAACTGCCTTCTGGACATCTGTCAAATCAGCAGTCTTCCCCATGATTGTAGAGCCTACAGAAACAAACTGTTAGGGGTCGAGTTCCCGCTTCTGCACAAGGGGAATCTCGAGCCATTCCGGCTGCGGTCTCCCATTCGTCTCCGGCCGCAGTGGACTCTGCTCAGCTTAGAAGTCGGTCCCAGCGTCTCGCCCAGTCTGGCAGTGTGCAGAGGATTACTGTTGCTCCTCTAGGCTCTGCTATTGTGGCCAGTACTGGTTAGCAGCGAGCAGACGTCTTTAGGACAAAGTCCTTGTTTTCCCTTTCTGAGCATGCCCAGGGTGAGATCTCTCATTGGAGATCAGGGGTCACATGCCCAGGTACTGCAGCAGCTCCTATTGGTCCGCCAGGAAGGTCCTGTGACTACTGGTGTTCTGGAACAAGTTTCATTTGTCCTTGTTTCTGGCCAGTCCTGTAGCTGTTACTATAAAAGGGTGGCATGGCTGGGCCGCCGTGTGCTAATATCAATTGCATTATGTGCCATTGTGCCAGTGTGATCATGCATGCATGTGTTTAGGGACCCAGCTGAAATAAGCCCCTAGAATACCGGCACCTCCGGTGAGGAGATTTGAGTGCAAGTGTTTAGGGACCCGGCTGAAATAAGCCCCTAGAATACCGGCACCTCCAGTGAGGAGATTTGGATGCACGTGGTTAGGGCTTGGCTGAAATAAGCCCCTAGAATACCGGCTTCTCGGTGAGGTGATTGCTTGCTTGTGTTGCTGTCTTCATGATCACGGACTGCTATCCGCACAGCAGTTACCAGTGTATCCCTGTGGTGTTAACAGGACACAATCTGTTTCTCAGGGGCTCTGTGACGCAACAGGGTTCGCTTTATAACGCTGGTTCAGCGCCCTAGCGTTTTACTTTGCGGCTCACTGAAGTTAAGTGAATTTGTACTTATCGCCATATAGCGCTGTGGCATTCCCGTTAGCGGCTCTGGGGATTAACAGAGTTTGCACTAACTGCCACAGCGTACTACGGCGTTTATTTTAGTGACTCTGCGGGATAACAGAGTTCGCTACCTTCGCCATCTTGCTAGCAGCGGGCTTCGCCTGCACGGTGGACCCTGAGCTGCGAACGCACCTCTCTACAATATCTATTAGGTGCGTTCCGCAGACCCTAACACTAAGGGTCCTTTTTAAACACTTATAAAGCCTTTGCAGGTGTTTTTTTGTTAATTATTCTAATTTACTGAGATAATGACTTTTGGGTTTTCATTGGCTGTAAACCATAATCATCAACTTTAGCAGAAATAAACACTTGAAATAGATCACTCTGTTTGTAATGACTCTATATATGAGTTTCACTTTTTTGTATTGAAGAACTAAAATAAATTAACTTTTTGATGATATTCTAATTTTTTGAGAAGCACCTGTATAATACCAAAAACAAACATGGGTGCCAGCAAATGATTAGGTATGAATTGTGTACATTTGCAAAATTACATCATATAGGAAACCCCCCAAAAAAACAACTAAAATCAACAGAAATAGTATCAAAGTTGGTGAGAAGAACTGCTAAAAATTGTATACAAGGAGCAAAGAGTGGAGAATCAATTACCCTCCTATAGAGACTTGTATCACTCCCTAAACTACATCCCACGGCAACTAGACCCACAGTCTGTTTATAACATCAGATGCAACTGGAGGTCTGTAATTGACCAGTACATTGTAAGCTATAAATGGGCCATAGACCCATAAATGTCATGTGTTATATAAGGTGTTGCACAGATGAAAATGCAAAGAACCTGTCAAAAAGATAGTTAAAAATGTCAGCATAATGTCCAGAGCGATAATTAATAGTATGGGGACAAAGGTTAATTTTTAAATGATAGTTGCATATAGTGCTGCAACTGAATACCTGTCTTAACTAGAAAATTAAGCCCAGTACAATTAAAAAGTCATTGGAGTTAGTCATACTGAGATAGTCAGAATGTCATATGTTAGTGAATGGCAGGCTAGGATAATCGTGTTGACAAGCCTGTGCACTAAAGTACTGGTGATTAGGAACATCAAATTATATACAGGGAAATAGACAGGGATGCATTGATAACATGTCTAGAGTGGAGAATCAATAACCCCCCTATAGAGACTTGTATCACTACCTCGGCTACACACACAGGCAATTAGACAGTCTAAATATCTTGTAAGAGCCTGGTGTGTGATAGAGTGTGGGAGAAGCGCCAGGCTCTTACAACATGTCCCAAGATATTTAGACTGTGGGTCACCACACGGGCAATCATCTGAGGCCATGCCATGATGTCACGTGCCGTGCAGCCCCCGGCTTATTCACCGAGCACCATAGGGCAGCCAGATTTAACACTTTGTGAGACTAATGTCAGTCATTTGTCTTCTAATATCGGACTTCCCGTGCCAGGTCAGATATTGGCAGCAGACGTGGGCTCTTCTGTCACCTGGGGGTCACATACTTTGCCGATAATATAAGTGGTGGCTCTGTGACTGATGCCTGGAAAGAAGGAACATTTCAGGGTGAATTTCTGATCTTTATGGCACAGAATTTACATCGGCTCCTCCACTAATGTAAATATAGGCCCAGAAGAGGGAATCCGAATATGGCCTGGTCTGGTGGCTGTGGCCTGTGGGCACAGTGACATAACACAGGGCCACTGCTAACAGGCCCTCAGGGCTCAGCCCCACTGGGCATATCAGGCAGGTCCGGATATAGCATGCTGACCCATAGAAGTTGAACTGGGGGTGCAGAGGGCTGCTGTGATATATGGGGCTAACCAGGGGTGCACTTCCCACTACTACTACTTACCGACCCCAAGTACCACAGCGGCGCGCTGCGCAGCTCAGCTCCCACTGGGTAGGCCTCAGGCGGCGTGCGCGTAGTAGCTGAGCGCGCCTGCCTCGTGACTGTCTGTGATACTGTCTACCCAATTGCCGCAGCCTGGTATCAGCACGCGGGGGTCGGGGCCTGGCGGGATGTGCTGTATCAGTGCGCGGCGCCTGCAGATCCCGACTGAGTGACTCCCGAGTGCTGTGCAACAAAAACAAAGTACCGGATCGCGGCTGTGAATCTCCCCGGTTCGGGGAACCGGCAGCTTTTTTAACAAGCGGTTCCATCGAACCGGGGAGAACCGTGTGATTCCCACCCTCGTATATATGGGAAAAAGCATCAGGGCTGTTTTTGACCAGTAGCATGTGGTTTTAAATTTATAACTATGGAATAAAGCTTAAAGACCATATACATGTTCCCTTATTTTTAATCTTAGGAAAAATTGCCAAAGTAATGGAAGTATTCTCCGCTTACTTTAAAAATGACATCTACAAATTGGTAAAAGCTGGTTTATTAATCAACACATTTCAAAGTCACACCGACTCCTTCTTCAGGACTACCATAAATAGAAGCAATGACAGTACACATACTGTACATGGTTAAATGCATGAAAAAATAAAAAAGGGAGCTAAGGTAAAGAAGTAGGGGTGTACATAGTCACATGTCTTGAGCCAGAAAGAAACACATCAAAAATGTAAATGTATGTATATATATATATATATATATACACACATATTATATATATATATATATATATATATATCATTCATTTAAGGAAAGAATGAATATGCTTAAGAATAATGCGTTCGAGAGTGAAAATGGTGAAAATGTGCCAATACAGAGAGAGGAAAAAAATGGATTATAATTGCAATCGAACCTGGTGAGTGAAAGAAACAAAACTTCTATTTAATCAATGCCGGTATATGAAGTGAAAGAGAACACAGTAAGGCTAGGAAAAACCCTGTGTGTAGAAAATTATGGTATTCTCCTTCACATCATTGCTTTCTTTTTTTACCTCTCTCTATATTGGCATATTTTCACTCTCCATCACATTATTATCGAGTACATTCATTCTTTCCTTTCAAAAAGGATAAGTATACATATATACACATTTATATTTTTTACTTGTTTCTTCCTGGCTCACGACATGTGACTATGTACAACCCTACCTCCTTTCCTTATGTTTCGACATGCACCACAATTGTGGATACCAAGGCTATGGGGTACTCGGAGCCGAGCCCATGGAAATCTATGGGGGTTGTCACTGGTAGCTGTGGCTCGGTCCGTGGCCCTGGCGGTCGTGCAATGGGGGGATATTTACAGGGGATTTGGAATAGTTCGTGACGCCACCTGTGGTTTCTGGTTAATTGAACCAGCGCTGCTATAATGATCTTCACAGGGGATGTTATGGGGCAGCTTGGTGGTAAGTCTCCCACAGGTGAGACTGGTCCCTGGAAGTCTATGGTGGTGATGCAGGTTGTAATTAAGAATTCAGTCACACACGAAATAGCTTCTTTTCATACCTTTTACTGGTAGATGGTTCAAGTAGATCCCGGGGAGCTGGTCGGGGTGGAGAGTGCACATTCGGGTAACAGCTGAGCAGGTTAGAGGCCTCTTAACTTCAATATGTATCTGAGTCCAACTTGCGTGAAGCGAAGTTAACTCTGCAATCTCCAGCTTTCTCAATAGCTGTACTGCCCGGCCAACATTGTGGTGGAGCCTTCTAAGTGATGAAACTAAGTCCTTACTTTTGTCGTGCACTTGACTCAAAGTCCCTGTTCCACCTGACTCCGGTTACGTATTGACACTTAGGGCTGCTCTCTGCGACCTGTAGTCCAGATGCCTCCGGTTTTCTTGTTACTAAGCTTGAAACTGTAGCAACGCTTCGGACCCCGTTGTCCGGCAATTTAGTGCAAGTAATCCAATACCTGTAGCACTTCTATATCTTCTCCACTGTGCCCTTCGCCCTGCTTCACGCTCTTAACATAAGCACTTGTAGAATACAATGGCGAGGTCAGCTTTCTCTAGGACTCGCTGAGCAGCCCTCAGTATACTCTAAGCCCCGACTGGACTGACACTGAGCTGATCCGTCCGAAGACAGGAAAACAGATTCCACTACTCTCCCTCCTAGGTTGGCTGACTGACTAACCACCTAAGCTACGCGTCACTCCCTCCTATATCTCAGATGGGTGTGTCTGAAGGTGTGAGTGACAGTGAATGAATATCAAGCGTTGCTGTTACCTTCCTGTGCACTCTCCTGGATTTTATGTGTGCCTGCGTAGCTGGGCTACACATCCCCCCTTGGTAAAACACAGCACTCCCGGGCTGTAAAAGACAAAAAGAACATTTTGTTTTGCATTAACATAACAACATTATAACTCTTCCCATCCGGGAGGTAAGACTTCTTTAACGTTACAATTTGTACAATGGGAAAAATACAAAAGTATCAAAATATCAAAACATTCTCATAATATAAGATACTTGTGGAGGACCCGCACCAAAAACCTCCCACGTGGGTCCTGGGTGGGCTGCAGGACTTCTGACTGCAGACCTCACTGTAGGCCCACCATACGGGTTTTTCTTCAGAGGTAGATAGTAGTAGTGGTTTCACGTAAAACCAAGATAATGCACCGTAGCACAACTATTTACAAGACAAGTTCTTGGGCTGGCACAGTCCACAGCCTCTCAGTCCACGAAGGGTTAAATCACATATATTCTTCAAGTATTCACATGTCAATAACTTTACTTGCTTTACCCAACCAGGGTATTCTATTCAATATGTAATCAACACATTTATTATTTAACTTTCTAAATTCTTTTCCTTGTACCCAGCCGGGTATTCTATTTTAAATATGTAAACTATGTAACATTCTCGTACATAAAGGACCATAAAGTGCAATTAGCAATTTTCTCTTATTAAACTTTATACATTTCTTGGTTGCGGTAAACCCCTGTCTGGGTCCTACCGGTCTTCACTTTTACAAACTTTCAATGACGTCTTCCACCCCTGGGGCTGGAACGACGCGATGTTCTTTGGATCTCATAACAAATAAGTCATGGCCCGATATCAGTGTTTGCGTGGCCACAGTCCTTGTGCGAACCACTTGGGACGCAACGGGTGTCTCAGGCAAATATTGACTCTTCATCAAAGATGCAGGCTCAGGCTGCGATTTAACTGTGGTCGCACCCTCCAATTGCGATACAAAATGAGTCGCAGGTTGCGTTGCGGGATACTTTGCTGAAGGTGATGCCGAATAGGTCGCTGATTGCGATGTAGAGCAGGTCACCGATTGCGATGAGTATGCAGGGGGCGATGCAGAATAGGACGCACAATGCTGGTGTGATGCAGAGCAGGAAGCAGGTGTGCGCAATGGCTCAGTTGGGGACGCACTAACCTGCTGCTGTCGCTGCTCCATCACAGACGGCTGGGCTTCCTCCGGCGTCCCTACCGGGGGACTGTGCTCCGCTGTGGCCTCCTGGCCTGGCTGGTATACCGGTCCGTCTCCCGCCGCTTCCTCGGTGGAGTCGGGTTCAGCTCCTTCATAGCTGGTCTCCGGTTTCCCTTCAGCCGCTGGCGTTGGTGGCACAGGGGACGCAGGCAACGATTTCGTTCCTGGAGGGGTGAGCACGGCGTCCCACAGCAGCCGCTGTTTCCGGGTATGCCAGCGTTTCTCAATCTCCTTCATTCCTTTGCGGTGGCGGGCCACATCTTCCAGCACCGCATACACCTTCTCGTCCCAGGCCAGACTGTAGTTTCCATCAGGAACGATCTGGTCTCTTCCGTGGAGGCGGGATTTGCGTTCCTCCTCTTCGCATAGAGGATGAAGAGGAGGCAGATTTCTTTAGCAGTGGGGCAGGACCGCACATTATAGTAGCATTTGGAGAGGGCGGCCATAACTTTCGCGCCTCAGGGGGGGTACACGCCCACGAATGCACGCCCACCTTCTTCACCAGGGCCTCAGGGCGCCAACATGGCGGCAAAATGGCGGTATTTGGCGCCAATTGCAGCAAACAGTCTTTTTCACCAAACAGTTCCATATAGGCACACAGGACTCACACTTGCAAGCTCTCGTATCCTGTTCGTGACGCCAAGTTGTTTCGACACGCACCACAATTGTGGATACCAAGGCTATGGGGTACTCGGAGCCGAGCCCATGGAAATCTATGGGGGTTGTCACTGGTAGCTGTGGCTCGGTCCGTGGCCCTGGCGGTCGTGCAATGGGGGGATATTTACAAGGGATTTGGAATAGTTCGTGATGCCACCTGTGGTTTCTGGTTAATTGAACCAGCGCTGCTATAATGATCTTCACAGGGGATGTTATGGGGCAGCTTGGTGGTAAGTCTCCCACAGGTGAGACTGGTCCCTGGAAGTCTATGGTGGTGATGCAGGTTGTAATTAAGAATTCAGTCACACACGAAATAGCTTCTTTTCATACCTTTTACTGGTAGATTGTTCAAGTAGATCCCGGGGAGCTGGTCGGGGTGGAGAGTGCACATTCGGGTAACAGCTGAGCAGGTTAGAGGCCTCCTTAACTTCAATATGTATCTGAGTCCAACTTGCGTGAAGCGAAGTTAACTCTGCAATCTCCAGCTTTCTCAATAGCTGTACTGCCCGGCCAACATTGTGGTGGAGCCTTCTAAGTGATGAAACTAAGTCCTTACTTTTGTCGTGCACTTGACTCAAAGTCCCTGTTCCACCTGACTCCGGTTACGTATTGACACTTAGGGCTGCTCTCTGCGACCTGTAGTCCAGATGCCTCCGGTTTTCTTGTTACTAAGCTTGAAACTGTAGCAACGCTTCGGACCCCGGTGTCCGGCAATTTAGTGCAAGTAATCCAATACCTGTAGCACTTCTATATCTTCTCCACTGTGCCCTTCGCCCTGCTTCACGCTCTTAACATAAGCACTTGTAGAATACAATGGCGAGGTCAGCTTTCTCTAGGACTCGCTGAGCAGCCCTCAGTATACTCTAAGTCCCGACTGGACTGACACTGAGCTGATCCGTCCGAAGACAGGAAAACAGATTCCACTACTCTCCCTCCTAGGTTGGCTGACTGACTAACCACCTAAGCTACGCGTCACTCCCTCCTATATCTCAGATGGGTGTGTCTGAAGGTGTGAGTGACAGTGAATGAATATCAAGCGTTGCTGTTACCTTCCTGTGCACTCTCCTGGATTTTATGTGTGCCTGCGTAGCTGGGCTACACACTTAGCTCTCTTTTTTTATTTTTTTTCATGTATAAAACCATGTATGTGCACTGTTACTGCTTCTATGTATGGTTGTCCTGAAGAAGGAGTCGGTGTGACTCTGAAACGCGTTTACAATAAACAAGCATTTACCATTCTTGGATGTCATTTTTCCAGTAAGCATAGAATACTTCCACTGCCCGGGCAACTTTTTATCTGACACTACTGTATTGAAACTGCAGCATCTGGACTTTGGTCTTTTAGTGGTTGTGTCATACACAACCCCATAAGGTGAGCAATTACCATTTATTTCCTTTTGTGTTACTTGGATAATACCCTATTGCACTTCTGCATTTTATTTTGTTTTTAATCTTCTCTTTCTCATAGCAATAACCAGATAATTTTGGTCGGCACTCATGCAAAAGATAGACAAGTGCAAGTAGAAAAGGGAGGAATTCCCAATGCACAACCTTTTGGAAGAAACCACAGACCTTATGATGCTCATGAGATTTCTTTATTTAGAATTTATCAATCCAACAATAAACATTTTCATAATTCCAATTTATTATAGAATTTATTGCTGTAACGAGCTGCTATAGTGCATTACAGTGTAACCTCCATCAGGGGGTGCTGGTGAGGGAAGAAAGGTTACAAACACAGAGCAATACCACAGAGCAGCCGAAAAGGTGCCACCGGTAAAGAAAGAGTGGTCAGACTAGCCGAAGTCAGCAACTTTCAGGAGCAGAAGTATCTATGGAAACAGCAAGTGCATAGTCAGGGACAAGCGAGAAGTCAGGACCTACCGGGAACATGTTATCAGAAACGTAAGACGTAGTCAGCGTACAAGCCAGAGGGTCAAAAAACCAGTCGGGAAGCGTGGTATCAGAAATGGAAAAACCAGAGGCAGAGTCCAGAGATCAAGCTGAGTCATACACAAGTCCAGGTAATCAGGGGCAGAAGGAACACTAAAGGAATACAGGTCTGTCTGCACAAAGATGGTGGCGGTCTGATTTACTGTGACTGCGCAAATTACAGGGTACAAGCCAGAGGGTCAAAAAACCAGTCGGGAAGCATGGTATCAGAAACGGAAAAACCAGAGGCAGAGTCCAGAGATCAAGCTGAGTCATACACAAGTCCAGGTAATCAGGGGCAGAAGGAACACTAAAGGAATACAGGTCAGAGGCACTAGCTTGGAAGCTTGCAGTATAGCTGACGCTGGCCCGCAGGCTGCAGACAACTGAAATAGCCCAGCCAGCTCCAAAACGAGGCAGAAGGGAATTAACCAGAGAAGACAGCAGAAAACAAACTATGGACTGGATCATAACAGTACCCCCCTCTCAACGGGGGGCCATAGGACCCCCAGGCTTCCCTGGACAACGAGCGTGAAAGGCCAGAAAAACCAATCCACATGGACCGAACGCGCCGGCACCCACGACCGGTCCTCAGGACCGTAACCTTTCCAATGGACCAAGTACTGAATTGAACGGCGGAGCATATAAGAATCCACCACCCGTTCCACCTCATACTCGGTCTGGCCTTCTACCACAACAGGCGGCTGGTGCGAGGGAGACTCACCAGAGGAAGGCACCGACGGCTTCAGAAGCGCCTTATGGAATATATTGTGGATCCACAACGACGGAGGCAAGTGCAGGTGAAAGGCCACCGGTTTAACCACCTCTAAAATTTTATAAGCGCCAACAAACTTGGGACCCAACTTAGCAGAAGGAATCCTCAATCTAATATTCTTGGTGGATAACCATACCTTATCCCCACCTGGTAGGCCGGCCCCACAGAACGTCGTTTATCCACCAAAAATTTATACTTGCCCTGAGCTTTCCCAATGTTTCTCTGAACCTCCCTCCAGATCTCCCCCAACTGCAAAAAGGCCGAATCAGCCCCTGGACACCCCGAATCCAGCTGGGAAAACTCACCAAAGTGAGTGTGAAAACCCATAGTTGCAGAAGTACCAGTGGACTGATTCACACGATTATTGAACGCAAACTCTGCCATGGGTACCGCATAGCACCAATCATCGTCCTGTCTGGAAGTAGCAAGACACCGCAATATCTGCTACAAAGACTGATTAGTCCTTTCGGTCTCGGGATAGTAGGCCGATGAAAAGGTCAGACTGATACCCAGCCTTTTACAAAAAGCCCTCCAGAATTTTGCCACAAATTGCACCCCTCTATCAGTCACCACACTGACAGTCACACCATGCAATCGGACCACATGCTCAATGAACAGTTTAGATGGAGTCTCAGCATTAGGGAGGACTGGCAAAGGTACAAAATGCGCCTGTTTGCTGAATCTATCAACAACTACCCAGATCACGGTTTTGCCATTAGAGGGAGGAAGTTCGGTGACAAAATTCATGGACAGATGAGTCCATGGTCTATCTGGAATTGGCAGTAGCACCAAATCCCCGGCTGGACAGTTACGAGAGGATTTAGCGCGAGCACATGTTTCACAGGAAGACACAAACCCAGTGACGTCAGAAGCCAACGAAGGCCACCAAAACAACCTAGTAATGGCTTTATGCGTGGCAGAGATTCCAGGATGCCCACTCAGAGCTGAGTAAAGGAACTCCCGAAGCACCTTATTAATACTGAACAGGCACTAAGAGCTTATTATCAGGTATGGATGAAGGAGTAAGTGATTGGGCCTCACGTATCTCTCATTCCAATGCCGAGGACAACACAGCCACCACCACTCCACGCTGAAGAATGGAGGAAGGAGGTTCAGGAGGTGAAACTGGATCCAGGCTACGTGATAAAGCATCAGCCTGCACATTCTTGGACCCTGGTCTGAAAGTAATAGAAAACTGAAATCGGGAAAAAAAAATGACCACCTTGCCTGTGTTGGAGTCAGATTTTGGCAGACTCGATGTAAGACTGGTTCTTGTGATCCGTAATGACAGTGATACGATGGACAGTCCCCTCCAAAAAATGCCTCCATTCTTCAAACGCCAATTTAATGGCCAATAGCTCCCGGTTACCCACATCATAATTCTTCTCAGCAGAGGAAAATTTTCTCGAAAAGAAGGCACAGGGCCTTAAGTTAGTCAACATGGTGTGTGTTATGAGCTTGGTTGCAACAGCTTTATTATATAATGGATTGCAACCGAACCCGGGGTCCGCGATGCAGTTTATGTTCACTGCTGCCGAACACCCCTAGAGTATGAGGGTCAAACTGACGACAGAAATCTAACATTAGATCTCGCCTGTGTTAATTCACCCTAGGGGAGATGTGGAATTGGCACTATCTCCGTTAACGTCACGGGAGATGTGCTATCAACTGGCGTAGATGTAGCCCTGTTAACGGCACAGAAGCCACTTGCCAGATATTAGGTTTGCACTATGTGCTGCAAGCTGGTACAGATGTAGCCCTGTTGAGTGCACAGAAGCTACGTGCCAGCCGCTAGAAAGTGCGTGTGACTGACGCCAGGCATACGTGCTAACAGCCGGCGTGAGACCGGGCTGAGCAACTCTCTATTCAGCTTGGCAGGCGATGCCCAGGTTACGCGCCCCGCAGTCTGCTCAGGGTGTATAGCTACCCTATATTCGTAGCAAGACTGCACCATGTTAGCTACAGGTTACGCGCCCCACAGTCTGCTCAGGGTGTATAGCTACCCTCTATTCGTATCAAGACTGTACCACATTGGCTACCTGCTTGGCATAAGCTAATCCTGCCTGAAGGACCTGTGCTAATTAGCCGAGCGAGTAGATATGGAGAAAAGCTTTAACATGGTCAGCCAGTCCTCGCCAGTAGACTGGAATGAGAACTTTATCCGACCAGTCTAGCTCTGAGGCAGAGTCCGAAACTGGACGGAAAACTGACTGACCAAAGACGAACCCTGTGCCAATGCCAGCAGTTGGAGCGCCGTATCGTGGGTGACCTGAGGTCCTAAAAAGACCTTTTTAAGAGCCTCCAGGAAAAGAGGAGCACTCCGCACCACACAATTGTCGCGCTCCCACAGCGGCGTTGCCCACTCCAACGCTCTGCCCGAGAGTAGAGACAGTACAATACCCACTTGTGCCCAATCCGTGCGGAAACGTGCAGCCATAAGCTTGAGCTGTATAGAGCACTGACTCACAAATCCCCGACATTGCTTGCTGTCACCGGCAAACTTGTCAGGAAGCGGGAGGTGGGATAATGTAGGGGCAGAGGTGGCAGAGGACAAACTGGCTGCAGCCACGCTAGCAGCCTGAACAGCGACTGCGGTAACATCAACTGCTGAGGTTGTGCGCTCAAGAGCCGCCAACCTACCCTCCAGCTGCTGGATGTACCGCGGTAGACGCTGGTCATCCGCCATTTTACTAGCCAGACCCAGGCGCTAGTATTATGTTAGGGCCTGCGGAACGCACCTAATAGATATTAAGGAGAGGTGCATTCGCAGCCCGGGGTCCACCGTGTAGGCAGAGCCTGCTGCTAGTAAGATGGCGTAAATAGGCAATATGAGCGAACTCTGTTATCCCGCAGTGTCGCAGATGTAAATGTCGTAGCACTATATGGCGATATAAGCGGACTCTGTTAATTCACAGAGCCGCTGAAACAAAGACTATGTCCTGTTAGACTCACAGGGAACACAGATGACTGCTAAGCGGATTGCAGTCTGTGGTCAAGCAATCAGAACCCAAGCAATAATCTCCTCACCGGAGTAGCCAGTATTCTAGGGGCTTATTTCAGTCAGACCTAACCACACGCATACATGACCACACTGGCGCAAGCACGTAACAGATTTGATACTAGCGCACGGCCGTGCGGTAAGGACAGCCTTTTATAACAGCCACGAGAAAAAGACCTTCCAGAACGGACCAATGGGAAGCTACTTCAGAACATCAACAGCCACAGGACCTTCCTGAAGGACCAATAGGAGTGGCAGCTGTATCTGAGCATGTGACCCCTGATCTCCAATGGGAGATCTTGCCCTGGGCATGGTCAGATAAAGCAACAAAGGTCTTAGTCCCAAAACTGCCTACTCCAACACTGGTTGCAGCAGCAAGTCTCTGCACAGTACTGGGCCGGGCAAGACGCTGGGACCGACGTCTCTGCTGAGCAGGAACCACTGCGGGAACAGCTCAAGATTCCCCCTGTGCAGGAGTGGGAACTCGAACCCTAACACCCAGATTCTGGTACGTCCACACATGAGCACTGCCTATTGTAATATGATCTGACCACGCCGCGCCATGGACAGACAAGCTATTTAAGGGCTAAGCTCCGCCCCCAGCCATCTCGTCAATCGCATCACTGATGACGTCATCTGTGACCAATCAGGCGATGCCAGGCCAGAAGATCAGCTGACATTAAGCACCAATCATGGCTCGCCATGTCACGGACATGCTCAGTGCAGGCATTTCTGGACTTAGGCTTACAACAGCCTTTTCTTGTTCCGTAACCTAGGTTTAAGGCTACTATGAACAAAGACCCAAGTAACTATTTGTGCTTCTCGGGTAATGGCTAGGCGTTGGGATCGACGGCGAAGCTGAGCAGCATCTGCCTTGGCTGGGTCTGGATGGGAGACCACAGACTCCTTGGATCCAGGTTCAGATGTCACCCGATGCCTAACATATTCCTCAATGAGCAGGGGAGCATGAATATGTTCCACGGGTTCCCAAGTGCGATCCTCAGAACCGTGATCCCTCCAGTGTACTAAATAAGAATTTTTGCTGCACACTTCTTAGACCCCACAATCACCTCTACCTCGAAATCATCTCCCCCGGTGTCAGAAGCGTGCTTGAGCTTCCGAGAATTTTGTCAGGCGAACGGGTTTCAGGAGTGACACATGGAATGTATCATGTATCCTCAAGTGCCGAGGCAATTGCAGACGATACACCATGGGATTTACTTGGGCCAGAATTTTAAAAGGACCAATAAACCGAGGGGCGAATTTAGCTGATTCCCCGCGACCTCTAATATTACGAGCCGCGAGCCAGACCCTGTTGCCCGGAGAGAAAACGGAAGCTGGACGACGATGAGTGTCAGCCGACTGTCTCATCCGATTTTTGGAGGCCAATAACGCTTCCTGCGTCTGATCCCAGACGTCCTGCGCCTCCATAGACCAATCTCTGACCCCAGGCTCCCCAGAGTTAACTGGCATAGGAACTGGCACACGTGGGTGCTGACCATTGTTCAACAGGAAAGGAGTCTGACCTGTGGAATCCGCCACTGCATTATTTAAAGCAAATTCTGCCCAAGGAAGCAAAGTTGCCCAATTATTATGATTGGCAGAAATGAAATGACGCAAGTATGTCACTAGCGTTTGATTAGTGCGTTCCACCAGGCCGTTGGTCTCCGGGTGATAGGCCGTAGAAAGGTTCAGTTCAATACTACACAGATTATACAATTCTCTCCAAAACCGAGAGGTGAACTGAGGACCACGATCACAGACAATCCTATCAGGCATACCGTGAAGACGGAAGACGAGACGGATAAACAGTGATGCCAGAACCCTGGAAGAAGGAACCCTAGGAAGGGGTACCAGGTGAACCATCTTCGAAAAATGGTCAGAAACCACCCATATGGTCGTATTACCCGGTACTTAGGTAACTCAACCACGAAATCCATCCCAATCAGCTCCCAAGGTCTATCCGCCACGGGTAACGGATGTAGAAGACCCGCCGGACTCTGATGAGAAGATTTATTTCTCGCGCAGGAGATGCAAGCTTGGACGTATTCTTTAACATCCTGGGACAACCGAGGCCACCAATACGAGCATTGGAGGAACTCAGTGGTGCGTTTGATTCCAAAATTACCTCCGACCTTAGAGGCATGTGCCCACGAGAGCACCTCATTCTGTAGGTTCGGGGGAACAAACGTCTTCCCGGGTGGAACCTGGTCTAGAGTCACCGGTGCCACCGTTCGCATCCTCTCAGGAGGAATGATAAGTCTGGGCTCGTCATTGTCCTCCATTGTATCCATGGACCTAGATAGAGCATCCGCCCGAGGATTCTTCTCCCCTTTTAGAAAATTGATGGTAAAATTGAATCGGGCAAAAAAGAGGGACCACCGAGCCTGCATCAGGTTGAGACGCTGCGCCGTCTGCAGGTATGAGAGATTTTTATGGTCAGAATACACAACAAACGGATGCTTAGCTCCCTACAAAAGATACCTAAATTCAACAAAAGCCAATTTTATTGCGAGTAACTCTTTATTCTCAATAGTATAATTCCTCTCCGCTGGAGAAAAGGTCTTGGTGAAGAAGAAACATGGTCTTCTCCGACCCTGCCCATTCTTTTGGGAAAGGACAGCACCTGCCCCTACAGAGGATGCGTCGACCTCCAAATAGAATGGCTTATTGACATCTGGCCGATGTAGGACGGGAGCTTTTGAGAAATAAGACTTGATCTCCCGGAAAGCCTCAGATGTCTCTTTAGACCATTTTTTTGGGTTGGCACCTTTCTTTGTTAGCGCAGCCAAAGGAGCCACCAGAGTAGAAAAATGTGGTACAAATTGCTGATAATAATTGATGAACCCCATGTAGCACTGCACCGCCTTCAGAGAATGGGGCTCCTGCCAATTCTGTACGGCTACCAATTTTTGGGGATCCATGGCCAAGCCCTTAGTGGATACAATGTACCCTAAGAATGGTAAAAACTCTTGTTCGAACTGGCATTTCTCCAGCTTTCAATACAGAGAATTTGCACGCAAACGCTCAAAAACTGCACACATCCTCTCTTTGTGCTTCTCGGGTAATGGCTAGGTGTTGGGATCGAGGCACAGCTGAGCAGCATCTGCCTCGGCTGGGTCTGGATGGGAGACCACAGACTCTTTGGATCCAGGTTCAGATGTCGCCCGATGCCTAACATTATCCCCCTCACTTGACGCTCATATTCCTCAATGAGCAGGGGAGCATGAATATGTTCCACGGGTTCCCAAGTGTGATCCTCAGAACCGTGATCCCTCCAGTGTACTAAATAAGAATTTTTGCTGCACACTTCTTAGACCCCACAATCACCTCTACCTCGAAGTCCTCACCCCGGTGTCAGAAGTGTGCTGAGCTTCCGAGAATTTTGTCAGGCGAACGGGTTTCAGGAGTAACACATGGAATGTATCATGTATCCTCAAGTGCCGAGGCAATTGCAGACGATACACTACGGGATTTACTTGGGCCAGAATTTTAAAAGGACCAATAAACCGAGGGGCGAATTTAGCCGATTCCCCGCGACCTCTAATATTACGAGCCGCTAGCCAGACCCTGTCGCCCGGAGAGAAGACGGGAGCTGGACGACGATGGAATATGATCTGACCGCGCCTCGGACAGACAAGCTATTTAAGGGCTAAGCTTCGCCCCCAGCCATCTCGTCAATCGCATCACCGATGACATCATCCGTGACCAATCAGGCGATGCTAGGTCAGAGGATTAGCTGACATTAAGCACCAATCATGGCTCGCCATGTCATGGACATGCTCAGTGCAGGCATTTCTGGACTTAGGCTTACAACAGCTTTTTCTTGTTCCGTAACCTAGGTTTAAGGCTAGTATGAACAAAGACCCGAGTAACTATTTGTGCTTCTCGGGTATTGGCTAGGTGTTGGGATCTACGGCAAAGCTGAGCAGCATCTGGGTCTGGATGGGAGACCACAGACTCCTCGGATCCAGGTTCAGATCCCGCCGTCACCCGATGCCTAACAGTGGGCCTCTGGGACAACACAGCCTCCACTCCTTTCTCCGAGGCATCCACGTCTATGATAAATTGTTTAGACAAATCTGGTTGAACCAATACAGGGGCGGTCATGAAACAGTTATTTAAGGAAGAAAACGCCGCTACAGCTGGAGCAGACCAGTTTTTGAGATCAGCCCCCTTACGAGTTAAATCCGTGAGGGTTTTGACAATCTGAGAAAACCCCTTAATGAATTTTCTATAATAATTGGTGAAACCCAGAAAACGCTGAAGACCTTTGAGATCTCTGGGTTGCACCCAATTCACAATAGCCTGTACCTTCCTAGGGTCCATACGAAACCCCTCAGCAGACAAAATGACCCCTAGGAAGGACAATCCCTGAGAAAAGAATGAACACTTCTCTGGTTTAGCAAATACGTTCCTGGTGCAAAGAACTCACTTTAAGGAGAAACTCCTCTGAAACAAATTTGATGCCATGCTTAGCCAGTGGTGTTTTGTCAATGGCAACAACATGGATAGGAATCTCTAGCCTGACTGTCCCTAACTTACACCTTGACGCCAAGTCAGAGTTAATAAAGTTCATGGACAATCTGCAATCCACGAAGGCAGAAGTGGATGTGGAGCCACTCCCATAACAAAGTTTCACTTGCAACAAAATTTTTGAAAATGGAGAATAATGTACCTGAGAGTCTGGGTGACCTCCACGACAATCACCCAGACTCAGCCGCTTGTTGGTCAGTGGACAGGAGGAGCAGTCCTTTTTCCAATGTTCAGGCTCTCAAAAAAAAACAACACAATTTTCCTTCACGCTGCCGTCTCTTCTCCTTCTTCTTGAGGTTGGTGACCCCCACTTCGATAGGTTTAGACAGTTGCAAAACAACTATACCAGAGAGAGCATTGGAACCTCTCGCTGTGCGATACCTCTCTCACACAGCCTCCGATCCTTGCGGATAGCCTGAGTCATAGCTTCCTTCAATGAGCTGGGAGGTGGATGGAGAGCCAGAGCGTCCTTCAGATTATCCGCCAGTCCACACCTGAACAGACCTCTCAGCGCGGAGTCACCCCAGGACACTTCAGTGGACCATCAGCGGAACTCGGAGCTGTATCTCTTGGCTGAGCGCTTTCCCTGAGCCAGACCCGTAATAGTGTCCTCTGCCACCCTGACACGGTTGGTTCGTCATAGATAAGTCCTAGGGCCTCAAAGAACCTATCTACCAACATCCATTCAGGGGCAGAAGGGGGCAGCGAGAAAGCTCAAGATTGAGGACCCTCCCTAAGTAAGTAGATAATAATCCCTACCCGCTGAGTCTCATCCACAGACGATCGAGGTCTCAAAGAAAAAAATAATTTGCAACTCTCCCTGAACGTATGAAATTTATCTCTTACGCCAGAAAAGGTATCAGGAAGCTTACCCGGGGGTTCGGGAGAGTGCACCACAACATCAACTGAATCCCCACAGTCTCAGTCAGTTTTTTCTGTAAGAGAGTATGAGATGTGACAAGGGCCTGATGTTCCACCGAAAAAAACCCACATCTTCTGTGTCAACCTGCAAATTTGATCTGCGAAGTTACCAAGCGGATCCATGACCAGAGAAAAAAATGCAAAATCCACTTTAAATGTCTGTTAAGCTATAATGTAACAAGCTGCTATAGTGCATTACAGTGTAACCTCCACAGCAAGTGCGTAGTCAGGGACGAGAGAGAAATCAGGACCTACCGGGAACGTGGTATCAGAAACGTAAGACGTAGTCAGAGTACAAGCTAGAGGGTCAAAAAGCCAGCAAGAAGTGTGGTATCAGAAACGGAAAAACCAGAGGCAGAGTCCAGAAATCAAGCCAAGTCATACACAGGTCCAGGTAATCAGGGGCAGAAGGAACACTAAAGGAATGCAGGTCAGAGGCACTAGCTTGGAAACTTGCAGTATAGCTAACGCAGGCCCGCAGGCTGCAGAGGACTGAAATAGCTCAGTCAGCTCCAGAACGAGGCAGAGGGGATTAACCCCCGTGTAGCAACCCTGTTGGCATCACTGCATGGCCTCCCATTCCTCACACACCTACTTGCTCACTGCTCCAGGTCATGCTGTGATTTCTGTCTGCTGCCAGCTCCATGCTGTGTGCCTCTTTTCTTCTATCTGCTCTCTGCATGTCTCCTGGCTGTGTACATAGGGGCGGTGCCAGAACTCTCTGGTTCTTATGGAGTCAGGGAGCACCTGTTTAATGTCCCTGACCAATTACCATTAGCCCTCTAGTATTTAGGGCAGCTCCACCCTGTGGATCTGGCCTGTGCAATGTGTTAACTCAGTTAGTATCTTGCTACTGATCTGCCAGGTCTTGCTCTGTGTTCCTCCATCTTGGAGGCTTCACTCCTAGCTTTGCCTTGTACCTGTTTGTCTGCCCTCCAGGAGGCAGAATATCCTGGTCTCTGTGCTCTTGCTTCTGACCTTCTCTTGTACTTGTTCTTGCCGCCCTCTAGGAGGCAGAATATCCTGGTCCCTGTGTCTTTATCCCTGTACCTAGTCTCGTGTCATTTCCTTGTCTGAACTCTGTCCTACCTCTGTCTCTTAGTCTCCTTGTCTGTGGTTTCCTTCCCTGCTGTGTATTGCCTAGCGTTCTCTCTGAATCTCTTTCTACCTCTTGTCCGCTGTCCTGCAGTTTTGCTCCGTTCCTCTCTGCTTTGCTCCTGCAGCTGCTGTAATCTCTTGCTGCAGCTCCTCTCTACATATCTTGCGGTTCCACCCTGGTTCACTCCTGCGCTGCAGAACCTCTTGCTGCAGCTCCTCTCCGCATACCTTGCGGTTCTGCTTTGCTTCTGTTGCTACAGAACCTCTTGCTGCTCTACACCCTTCTCCGCAGCCTTGCGGTTCTCCTCCTGTGTGAACAGGTCTCTACCTGTTTCTCCTTACACCATTCCTTCCAGTCAGTATCAGTACCTGCATTTGCTGTGTGAACAGGTCTATACCTGTTCCCCCATACATTATTCCTTCCAATCAGTATCAGTACCTGCATTTGCTGTGTAAACAGGTTTCTACCTGTCCCTCCAAACACCATTCCTTCCAGTCAGTTCCAGTGTCTGCCAGCCCTGTCTCATCCGTGCCTGCCAGCCCTGTGTCTCATCCGTGCCTGCCAGCCCTGTGTCTCATCCGTGCCTGCCAGCCCTGTGTCTTATCCGTGCCCGCCAGCCCTGTATCTCATCCGTGCCTGCCTGCCCTGTGTCTCAGCCATGCATGCCTGCCCTGTGTCCCAGCCATGCCTGTCTGCCACTGTCTCCCCAAGTGGTATCAGCAGCCACAACCAGACACCACCCTTGAGTGGCTCCTGGCAGCTGCCTGCCGCACAAGCCTGACCTCACCATCAGAGGCTCCAGTGAATTCCGAGGCAGCTGTCCTAGTCACGCCCCTTCCAGGGTAGTCTGGTTTGTGGCACAGTGGGGCCACAACCCCCTGGCTCATGCCCACCAGTCAGGGTGTGAACGTGACACCCCGCATGAACAGTCCAAAGAGAAGACAGCAGAAAACAAACTCTGGACTGGATCATGACAATTTCAAGAATATTTGAAAACATCACCAATGTTTTGGGCCTTCGAGACATTGATCATGGAAATATCCTACAATAATAAAACATAAAAATGTATCCATACAGGAAACAGGTATCAAATACACCAGTTAATATGGTATTAGACATAATAAAAACGTTAATCAGAATGAAATAAGGCAAAACAAATAATTTATAAGGAACTGTTGTCACTAGTCACTTGAAAAAACAAAATGCGTATTTAATAAAACTTCAGTCTTGAAGGTAGTTCAGCTTAGAGCACAAATAAGCTACATGATATAGAAGTGTACTAGGTGTCATATAATTAATAACCAGGGTGATTATCTATGCATATACTGTACATATTGTGACATAATGTGACATTGGCTAGGTTAATAAGATGGTCAGTTTAAAATTAAAATGTGTAAAGTGAAAGGTGAATGTGACAAAATAGAAATAATAAAACATATGTTACAAAAGAAAAAAGAAAGGACAATGGTAAGAAAAGAAAAGAAAGGGAATTAATATAAACAGTAGATATAAAAGAAATACTAAAGGTGTACTTAATAAAACATATGATCATGGAAGCCTGTGTATAGACAATAAAGATAATGAAGGTAAAGTACACACGGTAAAATGCAGAGTAAACACTGGATCCTATCTATTACTTAAGGCCGGGATCACACATGCGACGAAAACGTCCGACGCTCGCATGTGAAATCCCAGCTCTGGCGCCAGCACTCGGGAGTGGAGTGCGCGGCTGCATATAAATACATGCAGCCGCGCACTCCACTCCCGAGTGCCAGCGCCAGATCTGGGATTTCACATGCGAGCATCGGACGTTTTCGTCGCATGTGTGATCCCGGCCTAAGGCCCCGTCTCACATAGCGAGATCGCTGCTAAACAGTGATCTCAGCAGCGATCTCGCTATGTCTGACATGTACCAGCGATCAGGCCCCTGCTGTGAATAGCTGGTCGTGTCAGAAATGCCTGGACATTTTTTTGATCGCTGGTCTCCCGCTGACAGGCACGCATCGCTGCGTGTGACAGGCGGGAGACCAGCAATCAGCTGGTAACTAAGGTACACTTCGAGTTTCCAGGCGCGGGGCTGTGCCTGGAAACCAGATGTGTACCTTGGTTACCAGCTCCCTGCATCAGCGCGCCGGTATCCAACGTACACTGCGGGTAACTAGGCAACGTTACCCGCAGTGTCGCTGTCCTGATCGCTGCCTGAGATGCCTGTTTGGCAGCTCAGCAGCGATCATGTAGCGACACACCAGTAATCCTGATCGTTGTCGGGATCGCTGGTGTATCGCTATGTGAGACGGGGCCCTTAGAAATGTGACCAGGAAAAAAGATCTATTGCTGAGCTGGTGTATATCAGGTAGATATCAGAGAGACCTGCACCTCACAGCTGATCAGAGCAATCAGCTCTGCAAACAGAGGAGTGCCTTGGACCAGCACACACTGTATGTGTGAAGAGACAGGGACTATATTTAAAGAACATGGATATGGGATTAGCATTGAAGAAGCTAAGTAGAAGATACAAAAAAACTAAGATAATTAAAACATAACAAGTTTATACTTGTGCTGACTAAGAATTACATAGAGATCAATAAAATAAAAACTGTAATTTAAAAATGTAGAAAGAAAAAGACTGCAATACTG
Organism: Oophaga sylvatica; assembly: GCA_033576555.1. Classification (NCBI taxonomy): domain Eukaryota; kingdom Metazoa; phylum Chordata; class Amphibia; order Anura; family Dendrobatidae; genus Oophaga; species Oophaga sylvatica. The sequence continues at coordinate 49,129 of JARQOD010005049.1, forward strand.
TAACATATAAAAAGTAACAAATATATTCATAAGTACACGGGGATATACATCGAAAACAATATTAATCCCACACCACATCTCTACATACAATATGAGCCCCCACATTGCCTGCTAAAAACAATATAAGCCCCTACATAGCCTCCTATATACATGCACACATCCCATAAAAAACACATACCAGTATTTACCTTGCTTCTGTTCCCCGGCATTCTGTTCCAATCTCTGATGCACTGACTCTCCGTACTGCAGACGTGATGTAATCGTGTCATCATGTCTGCTGTTTCACATGCTGAATGGCCGTCCTCCACCAATGGATTTACCTACTGGCGGACACAGACAGAAAAGGGCCCCTGTGCAAGAACAATACATGGGCCCTTTACAGCCCTAGAGCTCCTAAAAATGAAAAATTGCAACTGCTTTGGAGGTATAAATGGGCCCCCTCACCTCTTGGGCCCATGTGCGGCTGCACAGCTTGCACCAATGATATGTCCACCATCATTCACCACTGACTGCATCCTGAGGATGCGGATATCAAGGGCATTTGGAAGCAGGCGGCAGCGGCTAGCGAGCAAGAGCATGGTGCTGCCACTGAGATGCTGCTCCAGCCATCATATTAGAGGTGAGTTAATTAATTGATAATTTTGTACAGTCCCCGAATGATTGTATAAATATCCAAATGTCCCTTGACAGAAAAAAATGTTTGTCAACCCTGGTATAATTAGTCAAAAGGTTCAAACAAATTCATGCTTTAACCCTGTGGGGACAGGGGTCTGTAATCAGAGGCATAACTATAATAGGTGAGGGGTTGCAATCGCACCCTGGCACTGACACTAGGGGGTCCCCAATGGCCAATATGAACAGACAGTAATTAAAAACTTATGATTTTGCATTGGGGCCCACAAACTTCAAATTACACTACTTTCTGTAATTCATGTATCCAGAATGATTCACAATTATTTAAGGTAAGTATACGTTTTCCTGAGTAAGGGTACATACTCACTGGAGTCAAAAACAGACGATTGCAAGCCGATAAAAGATCAGATTGCAATCGGACCAATGTTATTCAATAGGTGATTTCTCATTTACGATTTTTTTCTCAGCTGAAATCGGTCTGAGAAAAAAATCGCAGCAAGCTGCATTTGCAGTGATTTTGGCATGATAATCGCTAATGCAAGTCAATGGGTGCGAGAAATAATCGGACAGCACTCGCACCATGCGAGTGCTTTCCGATTTATACGCACCGGTGTCCTTTGAAAAGCCGGCAATTCATCCCCGGCTACTGTAAAATCACACTGACAGCTCACAAA